>JAYGGG010000819.1:0-13817 GCA_036346245.1 Bonia amplexicaulis | reverse complement strand
GGCGACCTGGTCCCTCCTCCGCTTGTATCAATCCTAATACCTGTGGCCGTCACGCTGGCAGTAGGTGCAATAGAGACCTGCAGTAGAAGCGACAACTATAGGGGCGCTGGGAGTCGGAGTAGGGATCATGACTGGTGTTGAAGAAATAGGCGCTGAAGCAAACAAGGCAATCTGCATCTGGGTTACGCCACGATGACGAGTCTCCTTTGCACGCACAACCGTGAGAGCCTACACTAAGCTCAGGCGCGGGTGACGAGTCAGGAGTTGAGCCCGGCACAGTCTCGAGCTCAGGCCGGAGACACATTAGAGTCATAGAGATGGTGAGTCTCCTGGTGAGAGCAAAGCCACACATAGCAGGGGTAGGTCCGGCAAACATCCTGCCCTAGAGAGTCAAGCTAACACCACACCTCAGACATCTGCTGATAGAAGTAATCGATGGTAGCATCAAGCTGCTGCAGGGAATGCGTCCGGTGCACAACTGAGAGATACATAACATCATTCGTCGGCTGGTACTGAGCTCGGAGGTGCTCCCACATAAGTTGTGTCATTGGTAGCTCCGCCACATCTATGAAGATAGCCACTGTCATGTTACCCACCACGATGGTGATAGCACGAGCCTGGCATCCTGCCACTGCTCGAAAGAGTGCAGCTCAGACTGATAGAGCTCTAGGGCCTCCTCCAGTGCAGTATTGGCCTCGTCTTGAGCCACCTGATCTACACCAGTAGGAAAAGCGGGCTGGTGGGTGGTGTGGGACGAGGCAGACAGGGGTGCTTGCCAGTGAGACGACCCTAGAGACGCTGGCTGTTGAGATGAATTCTCAGGTGAACAGCCCGCTCCCGGAAGTTTATCCCGTTGAAACGAACTGAGGGGAGTGGGATGGTGAAGGAGCCACCGACGGTAGCCATCTAGAGCAGATCGGACCGAAACTGGAGCCAAGACGAACGAAAAGGTCGGGCGGCCGTGCGGGAGTTGGCACGGGTGGCGCGGTGGTGGCCACGACGAGGCCGCCGGTCGGCTGGTGTAAGCCACGCCGGGCGGCGGGAGACGGTCGGGGCGGGCCAATGTGGCGCTGGCCGGTGTAGGCTGGGGCGTAGGCAGCAGCAGAGCAAGAGAGGAGAAGGTGGTGTCGGGGCGGGCCGTGCGTCGGCGGCGGTGACTGGATCTGGGTCGGCGATGGCCGAATCCGGACGGACGACGATCGGATCTGGGCGGGTGGCGGTCGAGGTAGAGGGCGCCCATGGGAAGTGAAAAGCAGAGCGCACGCGGGAGAGAGAGAGAGAGAGAGAGAGAGAGAGAAGGCGGGGTGATGGCCGGAACCCTAACTTAGCCTTGCTCTGATGTCATGTAAGAATGATGCTTGTTGTATTGCAAAGAGGCCTGATGCCCAATACATGTACAGGGTAAAATGCAAATAACACCCTAGACCCTAGACTATTTACATGTCTAACACCAGTGTCATGTGATCATTGTAGTTAAGTTCAGAGTTCATGTTGTTATTTTTTGTCGAATAATGAGTAGTTTGTCATAGTCACCTGTTTGTCAGTGAACTCATTGATCTGCTTGAGCAGCCTTGTATTCATGTATTACAGAGTGTATAGTCCATTCTTGTTGTAAATGTTAGCCAGATTATAGCATCTTATTCTTGTATTCATGTATTACAGAGTGTATAGTCCATTCTTGTTGTAAATGTTAGCCAAATTATATCATATTATTCTTGTATTCCTGTATTACAAAGTGTATAGTCCGTCAAAATTTAACTTGTAACATTCTTGTTGATAGTAGTATAAATGATGTGGTAAATTTGAGAAGGCTGATGTATATATAAAATTTGCAAAAAAAGTGTATATATGTTCTTACAAAATTTGAATAAAAAATTTAATAAATTGTGTACAAATATAAAAAAGTAAGATACAGATACAGACGAAGTGTTACATTTGTCTCTCATTCTCCTCTTATGTTTCTGGAGCCAACCTACTAACCAAACGTTTTTCAGGAGCAAATCTAGATTCTCAAATAAGTGAATTCTTAGATAATCTAGAGTAAAATTGAGAAATGAGAATTTAGCGCTATACAAAACAGACCTTAGTATTTTGATCAGCTACTTTTCTCACCTACCCACTAACTGTGGTCAAACTGAGGTTACTATCTAGAAGAGGGTTTAAGCATAAAGACTATTCTGATCCCTGTGCTCCAGGGCAAATCATTACTGCCTTATTTCTTATCCAGCCAAAAGGAGTGGTTCCCTTTCCCTTGATCCTTACTTTCTAGGTTGACCAGTTATTAAGCTGTTAACTGCCACTGTGGTCCTATGTGATCTGTCTCAAATCTTCATCGCTTCGTCAGTGACAGGTTGCACTGATCAGATTAGCATCTCCTGCACAAATATTTTTCCTGCTCAGATGCTAATCTCTCGCGATCGCGTAGCGTTATACTTCACCTACATCTGACTGTGTGCGTTGCGTGATGTAATTATTATCTGAAGAGGTTTATGTGCACTCCATAACTGTAGTAGTACTACTGCTGCTTACATAATTATAAGCGGAGGCGAGTACGTGTACGTGCAAAGACACGACGTCAGATCTCATCTTGCTCCTCGCATTTTCTTATTTGCTTCAGATACCGTAGTGACTGATTCCTTCTGCAACGTGGTCATGAAAGCTGTCGCCTTCAATGATTTTGCCCCTCTTTTTGATTCTCTGGCCTCTCTTTAATCTCGTCAAGATAAAGGTTCGCGAAATCCAGGGGAAAAAGGCTAGCAAGTAGAGAATCTGGGGAGAGCCTTTCGGCATTCCATTTCAGACCGTGTTTTTCAGTGGAGCTCGATGTACCGTCAACAGTCGTATGACCTGATCAGGCCCGGCTCGCCCATTCACCCATTTGTGCGCGTCTGTCTCTCCCATTTTTCTTCTTTGTGTTGTACATGTCAGAGAGATCCATCGTCCATCTGTCGTAGAGAAGAAAGCACAGGTTAAATTGCTGTCCTAGTGGAGCTGTCTGGATGATCTTGCAAACATGTGTCCGTGTCACTCTCTCGCCGAGCTCATCTGCTTCTTGCTGGACGCAGCATTATCCCGTTATCTGCTGCAAATTCGTATGCCAAGAAAAAAGGGAGGCTTCAAAGCTGATAAGCTCCGTCTCTTCTTGCTAAATCTTCCAAGCAAAACTCTCTTTAAATAACTGGTCAAGACAGTGATACCCGAATCGATTAATCACGTTCCATGACTTCACTTGTCTCAGCTTCCACGGCCAAAAGCTCATACCTAAGAAGGTTAAACAAACAAAGAAGCGTCTGAAAGAAAAAAAAAAGAGAATCAAAAGAACAGTGCAAGGAATCAGAAGAACAATGTGATGAAGAGCAAAAGTCCAAAAGGTCCAATTATACTCGCAAAATCAAAAGAGCAAAATCAAAAGGCAAAATCAAAAAAGAACAATAGCCTTTTAAAAGTGGTTTATCAGCTTTCAGTTCGTTCACATGAACGCTCACACTATCAAAAAGCATAGGCCGTATCAAAAAAGAATATGTTAGCTTAGTGGAGACGTGCGAGATTTTGAGGAGCTCGGAATTTCCCGAGAGAAGCTCGGAGATACTATCTGACTACCCTATCTCAGAACTCCGCTATCTGATCCCCGATCCAACGGTCCACGTGCTCCGAAAGGCCGCAGATCCGGTTTCCAAATAATTGGGTAGAGTTTCTACTACAAGACTTGGAATAAACAGAATCTGTACGCTTTCTACATGTTGCGTGTCAGATGTACGATTTGTCCACTGTTACGAGCAAATAGCACCAACTGCGGTTGACCTGAGCTGCGACGTACCTAAGCCGAGCACCTGCACCGGAGAAGAGCCATTTGGTTCTGGAGTCCGTAGTGGGTTAGGCTTAGAGATTCTGTGTTGCCGTTCTCAGTTTTTTGACAAACGGGCATGTCCTATGGATGCTGTCCGTGCCAATTCCAGACGCTAGGCGATGTGACCAACAGCGATAAGATGGCCATTGAGCAAGAAAAGGTGAGGCTTGACAGTGTGAGATCGAGCTAGTGCCTGCTTGGTTTTCTCCTGTTCGGCTAGATTCAGAAATTTGAGATCGACTACGTACATTTGTGACCGTTCAATTAAAAAAAGGAGTTTTATACGTTACACAAGGCGTCTCTGTACTCCGTATAATCCGTATACACTGAATCTGCAATCAGGTGTTACCCAACCAGGCGCATAACGTAGCAGGTGCGTGTGCTGTGTCAATTCTGCACTGAAGTTCATGTCAGATTCGAGCGCTGCGGTAAAGATTTTGCTGCCAGTTTCCTCAATAACAAAAGGAACCTTGAGCCTAGGAAATTACTTGGGAGTTAGCAGTTGCCTCACATGGTTCTCATGTCTCAAGGCTCTGTATTATGGCTTGGTTTAAAAAGTTTTTTTGAACGGGTAGGAGCACTGAGAGAAACCGAGAAGAAAAATTATGTACAGGTCGGGAGAAATCAGCCTAGAGAAGACCACACCTAAAGAAGAACTAAGGTGTTACAGTGAACATGAGGCCCTTCTTGTAGCGATGAGGTTCTACATGCCGAGTTGGGGTCCTACTGAGGAAGAATGGTGGGAGGCGGCAGTGAAAGTGAGCCATGTTACTTTGGAATGGCACTGGGGTTTGCTGTCCATGCCCACATGTCGAAGGTGCGGGCATCGCCTTAGTGAAGAGATTTATCATCGATGTAGTCCAAGGAGCACTTGTTGCCGATGACTCTGCTAGCCACCTCCTCATTCCAAATGTGCAAGGGGATGCCCTCCAGGCATAGCCGAACGTGGAACCTCAAAGCCACACCAAAGGCGTGGCGGACAGGTTGCCATGGCCTGACGTGGATGTCCAACCATGAAAGGTGAACCTTTGGATCCCCGCCACTTCGTCCCGGTGATGTTTGTGCTCGAAGTTGATGAGGAAGTTCTCTGGATAGTGGTGGTGCACCGAGAATTCCGAGGAGCGTAAGCTGAAGCATCGCCTTAAGGCCTCTGCAACTGCAGAAATCTCCACGTCGGGCCTCGTCTTGCCTAGCCAGAGCACGACTGAGTAGTCTTCCCTCCTCTGCAGTTCCCGTTGAAGCTCCCTGGAGGATGGGATAATGCAGGCATCTTCATTTGGACGGGTTGTTTGATCGTCGAGAAGGGGGTTCGCCATGCTGACGTGGAGCGGTGGTGATGGTGGAGGGTGGGTCGCAGGAGGAGAGGGAGGCGGTGGCGAGCACGCACACAGGAGGAGCAGCGGAAGGGGGGCAGGGAACTACTGGGGCAGTGGAGGGGAGACGGGGAGCTGGTAGGGCCATGGAAGGAGGCTGGGGGAACTGATGGAGCGGAAGGTCTCTAGGAGCAATGCCTGATTTTATGGCTGAAGCGCAGGTAACAAAAACATTTGGGTGGGTTGCGACAGAAGCGAGGGCTATGGTCTCGGCTTAGGTAATTGAAGCACCTACCTTTAATGCGCTCAAGAAAAAGCTGGTGATTGTGAATTGAAAGCGAGCTCGGGGATTGACTGGGGGAGGCTTGCGACCTTCTGCGCGGGGAACACCACCAGAACTTGGGCTTGACCAGCGTCCATTGACGAAGAGCGCGATGGTTGCTTAGTGATGAGACGCCTGACAACTCATCTGCGGCAGGGGTTGATCTCGGAGGGGTGGAGCGTCTCCGAGGTGGTGGAGGGATTTCACTGCGTTGGCTTGGGGAAGCAACGATCACTGATTTAAGGTGTGCCGAGTGAAAGTGCTCTGCGAAGGTCACTCTATGCGCCGAAAGCCTACCTACAGAAGGATTTGCGGGATTTCGGACGACGCAACTTGAATGCTCGAAGCTAGAGGAGTAAAGACTATGAGGCTGGTGGTTGGACTTTAATATGGGTGCTCTTGGCAGAGGATTTGGAGTTCCTAAGGGTTGGCCAGGCAAGGTCTGTTGAGGCGAGGCAGGGACTGAGGGAGCCAGAGTCTTCGAGCTCGAGCGGAGAAGCATGGTGAGCTAAGGAACAACCGGCGCTGGTCAGACCGGGAAAGCGACGCCCTGCTTGGGGCTTGCGGCAAGGAAGTCAGCAGATGTGCGGGCAGTCTTCCCCTGGTGGAGGGAGGGGGGAATGGCCATGGGGAGGGCCGGGGAGGATAAATCTGAGAGATCTACACTCGTCGGGCTAGATCCAGGAGATCTAGACCTAGAGAGGTTAGGGTGATCACCATGACCGAGGTGGCCGACAGCGGGTGTGAGAGGAAAGCTCGGGGTGCAAAGGCTAAAGGAAGGGGTGGACGCCATGGCCGGAGTGATCGGAGACGGGCTAAGGTAGGAGTGCCCCGCAGGTCGCCTCGCCTAAGCTGCATTTACTCCCCTGCGTTAACGCCTAAGCACTTGCCAATCATCGCCCTCAACTCTAAAAAAGCTTGTATTTAGGAGCTTTGGTGAACAATGTTAGCCCCGTTTGGAGCGAATGGTTTTGGTGGATATTTCAGTACAGCGGTACAGATCTACAGTATTTAGCACAAATGTGTTTTCTCCTCTAATAAAAGGGGGAAATAAAAAAACACAGTGTCACTCTCTTGCAACAGTAGTGAGCTTTGCCCACAATTTTCCATGTCCTTTCACTTGCTCCCTCCCATCGGACGCGTCACAAGCTGTTTTCCTGACCTGACGACACGAGCGCGGCAGCGACGACCCGCTCCTGTTTCCGTATGCTGTGCCGTCGCCGCATCATCATTTTCCACCCGCCCCAAGCCACCACTTTTTGGGCGCGGATTGTGACTTTACTACGTAAAGCCCCTCCATTTCGTGATCAAGGGTCTAGATTAATGCAAATTTTTTAATTTCTAATTTTAATTTTGTTATTTTTATCTTTTTCTAGTTTTTTCTTTTTTATATATTTATTTATATTATATGTGTTAAAATAACATATTTTTAAATAAAAATAATTTATTTTTATTTAAAAATAGGTTATTTTAACACATATAATATAAAGAAATATATAAAAAAGAAAAAACTAGAAAAAGATAAAAATAACAAAAATTAGAAATCAAAAAAATCAAAAAAATCTGCATTAATCTGAGCCCTTGATCGCGAAATGGAGGGGCTTCCCGCTCGCCACTTTTTACCCTCGCCATTTTCAACCCTGAAAGAGAAGGGCGCCCTGTGCTACAGACGTACAGTCCACAACACCAGTAGTACTAACGCTAGTACTTGACCTTGGCTAGGCGAGACGGGAAGCGACAACGGCGCCGTTCTTGACCTCACCCGAGTGCAGTAGCGAGTAGTACTAACGCTAGTAAGATAAACAAGCGACGACGCCGGTCGGTCACACCGGCACCGAGTACGTAGCCTCCTTTTTATTCCTCCATCTTTTCTTTACTATTTTCTGTGAGGCCAACGCCAAGGACACATCCAGCAAGCAGATGCAGACGCAGACGCAGACGTTAGTCGCCAGCTGCAGTAAGCAAGCAAGGAAGATGTGGCAATGGTATTACTCCCCCACCCATGCCGTGTGTACCACCGAACCATCACGCCACCATTAACTAATCGTAGCAGATATTGAGTGTCTTCTTTTGGGTTTGTTTTCAGCGGCTTTTGTTTTTTTATTACACAAATTAGCTTTCGGACATACCTTGTTTAATGAAATTTATAAGCTGATTGTTGTAAACACTGTATCGACTCTAACTATACCGGCTAAATCACACGTGACTATCTCTTTCATATTCTCTCTCGTGAACAGCTAGAATTCGAAAGTCATAAGTTACTGTCTAAAAAAATCCACCAGGTAATTTCTTTCTCCAACAATTCATTTTGTCAATTTCTTTCTCCGTCAATTATTCCGTTTCACCCCCGAGCAGGAGCAGATCCAGATGAGAAGACCAGTAGAATCGCCTTCACTGCACCATTATGAGGTCACCTCTAGTGATGAACGGTGATTTTCTGTAGGATCTAGAAAATTTCTTTGCGTCATATGACCCTAATAATTAAGTACCGGATCCGCCCCTGCCCCCGGGAGCAAGCGCGGATGCACGGCGGCATTGTTGCCGTTGCTTGCAGGTAGCAACGAGCTAAACCGCATTCCCCAGACGCCGGGGCAGAAGGGAGAAAGATCCACCCACCGCATTGCCGCGCGCCACCTTTTTAGTCGCGGCAGCAGCAGAGCACCGCATCCGCAAGAGGAAGACGCTGCCGCGGGAGAAAGAAACAGAGCGAGAAAGCGAATTGTTTTCGCTTGTGTGGGGGTATTAAGCTAGCTGCTTCGTTTCGTCTTCATTTCGGCCGGGAAGCCACTCCAAGCGAGCTGCAGTTTCCTTTTCTTTTCTCACCGCCCCCACCGAGCAACTCCTCCTCGGCGTCCTCACTCCACTACTACTCATACTGGCCGTGCTAGCCTAGCTAGTACACCGAACGCCACGAGAAGTTGTGTGCTTTCTTCTGATCCGGCGGCAATGGCGGCCGCCGCGCTGCCGCGTGCGGCCCTGCTCCTGCTCCTGCTCTGCTTCGCGTCGGCGACCAACGTGACGTACGACCACCGCGCGCTGGTCATCGACGGGGCGCGCCGCGTGCTCGTCTCCGGGTCCATCCACTACCCGCGGAGCACCCCCGACGTGCGTCAGCATTTCCTTTCTCGCCGCACTGCTCCTCCTCTCCTCTGTCCTTGGCAGGCAGCTGGTTGATGCTAGCTAACGGCGAGGCTGGTTGGTTGCAGATGTGGCCGGGGCTGATCCAGAAGTCCAAGGACGGCGGCCTGGACGTCATCGAGACGTACGTCTTCTGGGACATCCACGAGCCCGTCCGGGGACAGGCACGTACTCCGCTCCGTGCTCGATACCATAAACCTCTCTCTCACTCTGGTTATTCTCTAGTATTATACTATCTTTTTCTTTTCTCAACTCTCATCATTTCCAGCCTCCTGGCCGTCATGTGTCGAGGTTGGCGTTTGCTTCGTCTCCACCCTACGCTTTATTCTCTCTCACTCCTAGGCTCTTTGCTTCTCGTGCGACTGTAGTAGCAATATATCACTATTAATAACTTTAAAGCAGTAACATGAGTTAATATTATTGTTAGGATAGTTTCACATTGATCCATGATTTATAAAGATAGCGGTGTACTTATTTATCAGACTAGTTTTTTAAAAGATTTACTCAAAATATCTAAGATTGTTGCTATGCCGGTTGGGATTGCGTGCGTAACGGCCTAACTAGCATGCTCGGGTCAGACGCTGATTCGGTGGTCCCATGGACGCCGCGCAGCAATTACTGTTACATAAATTAATACTACTCCAGTAATTCTAATGGGCAAGAATTGCAACAGTACGACTTCGAGGGCAGGAAGGACCTGGTGAGGTTCGTGAAGGCCGTCGCCGACGCCGGCCTCTACGTGCACCTCAGGATCGGGCCATACGTCTGCGCCGAGTGGAACTACGGGTCAGCCTCACTCTCCGCGTTAGCCTCTTCATTCTCCAATCTCCCTGCTGCCAGTCGGTGGCAGAAGCTCGTTACTTACAGGAATCGATGGTGCTTGCAGAGGCTTCCCGCTATGGCTGCACTCCATCCCGGGGATCAAAATCCGCACCGACAACGAGCCGTTCAAGGTCACATTTCTGCGCTCTCCTTTCTCGTTCTCCCCTTTACGCAGCACAGCGGCATAGGTAGACGTACAAGCTAGCGTGCAGCGCAGCCTGATGAACCAATCCATCGAACCATCACCGACTCACCGATGCCGTGTGCAGACGGAGATGCAGCGGTTCACGGCGAAGGTGGTGGACACGATGAAGGGGGCGGGGCTCTACGCGTCGCAGGGCGGGCCCATCGTCCTGTCTCAGGTCCACTCCGCCCTTGCCTCTCCTGCTAGCTCCTTTCCGGCCTGATCTCGCGGCCGTGCCCGTGCGGCGCCGTGTGGAACCGTGTAGTGTATTTGACGGTGTGTGTACTGGCCGTGGCGTGTGGTGGCAGATCGAGAACGAGTACGGCAACATCGACTGGGCGTACGGCGCGGCGGGAAAGGCGTACATGCGGTGGGCGGCGGGGATGGCCGTCTCGCTCGACACTGGCGTGCCCTGGGTCATGTGCCAGCAGCCCGACGCGCCCGACCCCATCGTAAGTCGATTACCAGCTTGCTGCCAGCGGCACGCGAACGAACACTGATGTGAGCCAACAACGTCGTTTTGCTGTGAAACGCAACGCAGATCAGCACCTGCAACGGGTTCTACTGCGACCAGTTCACGCCCAGCTCCAACAGCAAGCCCAAGCTCTGGACCGAGAACTGGAGCGGCTGGTTCCTCTCCTTCGGCGGCGCCGAGCCCTACCGCCCCGCCGAGGACCTCGCCTTCGCCGTCGCGCGCTTCTACCAGCGCGGCGGCACCTTCCAGAACTACTACATGGTGCACATATGCTGCCGCGCCGCACGGCAGGCTCGCGCAAAAAAACGAGCTGCTTTTACTCTGGTTCCCTTGCCCGTCTGTTGGTGCGTTTCCTTCTAACATTGGATCTTTGTTGGCAGTACCACGGGGGAACCAACTTCGACCGCAGCTCGGGGGGACCCTTCATCGCCACGAGCTACGACTACGACGCCCCCATCGACGAGTACGGTGAGCTTCTCCTTGCCTTGGCCATGTCTCGTTTTTTAACTCCTGCACTGGGAACTGCATCATCCGGCTCCTTAACTAGCTAGTGGACATGCTTCAGCTTACTTCAGGCATTAGTGTCTACGAGATTTTTTGGGCAAGAATGTCTCATGACCTATATATGGCTCTGATGAAAACGGGGATGCTTGATGAATTCCTGTTGTACTGGCTTCCTTCTTTTCCACTTGGGCCTGTTTAATCTGGCTTTTAAAACCAGTTTTTAGCTTTTGCTACAGTATTTAGCTTTCGGAGTCTACAAGTTAGTTATAGGACATATTGAAAGCATATCATCTGTACCAGCCAAAATCGCATGCGAGTATCTCTCTTCGTAATCTCTATCGCGAACAGCCAAAATTCAAAAAACTCAGCCAAAAATCATAAACCGCAGCCATAAAGAACAGGCATGGTCAACAAGAAGATTGTAGTAAAAAGTGTACTGAGCTCAGTTGTACCGAGCAAAATCGTATACGACTATTTTCCTCTGTGTATTGCCTCACGCGAACAGCCAGAATTCAAATATTTTCCTCTGCGTATTGCCTCAACAACTTAAAATGTTAGCGGCAAGTTATATACTGCTTGACAATGACCACTGGGGTTGAATTGAAATAGATATGATATTTGGGGATCATTGGCACTGTCACATTTTACAAAAGATAAGGAGAGTAGGATACAGATTTTCTTAAAAATTTATTCCCAATAATATATTTGCCCTTTTCGCAATGTGTGATTCAGGACTAGTCAGGCAGCCAAAATGGGGCCACTTAAGGGATGTGCACAAGGCAGTAAAGCTGTGCGAACCAGCACTCATAGCAACCGATCCATCATACATTTCTCTGGGTCCAAATGCTGAGGTAGGTGATCCTATTTTCCAAAAGCAACTCTTAATTTGACAGAAAAGAAAGATACATCAATTCAACGTTGCAGAAGCAGAAATGTAGCAAGTCTTCTTCAGGAAGAACATTCACCTTTATGGTCTGCTCGGGTGTACATAACGATATCCGCATTCTTCTGGCTTCAGGCTCACGTATACAAGGCTGGTACACTATGCGCGGCATTCCTTGCTAATATAGATGCTCAATCTGACAAAATTGTCTCCTTCAATGACAAAGAATATAAACTCCCTGCGTGGTCTGTCAGCATCCTTCCTGACTGCAAGAATGTGGTGCTGAACACTGCTCAGGTATGTGATTGTGCATTCCTTGCTCTCACTTGAAACAGAGCTGCATTTGGCGAAAGAACATTGACCATGGACCTGATTCTGATACACGTGGTTACTCTTCACAGATCAATTCTCAGGTAACATCTTCAGAAATGAGGTACCTGGGGTCCAGCACTCAGGCGTCTGATGGTTCGTCCATCACGCCGGAACTTGCTTTGTCTGGCTGGAGCTACGCCATAGAGCCTGTTGGTATCACAAAGGAGAATGCCTTGACAAAACCTGGACTGATGGAGCAGATAAACACCACGGCAGATGCCAGTGATTTCCTGTGGTACTCAACAAGGTACAGGACTGCACGACCTAGCTGTAATAGTGCATTTAGTAATTAGCAAACTGGCAGTGACGAGTTTATTCACCGGTTTCTGTTAAATGTACTTTGTGCAGCATCATTGTTAAAGGTGACGAACCGTATCTAAGTGGCAGCCAGTCCAATCTGCTTGTCAACTCACTTGGACATGTTCTTCAGGTCTACATCAATGGCAAATTGGCAGGTAATGCTTGAGAAGACGATGCAAACTCGTTCAGATGACATTTGAATCGCGATGCTAATTCTGAACATTGGTCTTCCATATATAAGTCGTATTTGTGTACTGAAATGTAAGTGTTAAAATCTTACCAGGCAGCGGTAAGGGTAGTGCTAGCAGCTCACTCATCTCGTTGCAAACACCAATTACACTTGTACCTGGGAAGAACAAAATAGATCTTCTGAGTGCAACAGTTGGCCTGTCGGTAAGTTAATCTCTACGTTAGAAGAGATACTCTTCGTTGACCTGGAATATTCTGCTCCATTTTGCTGTCCATTTGTACTTTTAACATTTTAGAATAGGTATTCGAAAAAGTAAAACTATATCTCCAACTCCATACCAAGTTACTAACATTGTTTTTCCTCAACTCCTCTTTGACTTCAGAATTATGGTGCATTCTTTGACCTGGTTGGTGCTGGAATTACCGGTCCAGTAAAGCTGAGTGGACCAAATGGTGCAGTCGATCTATCTTCTACAGATTGGACATACCAGGTACCCTACACTCTACTATCTACTGCTTCTGAGTTATTAACTATTGGCAAATGTTGTTTTGAAATCCCTTGATTAGTGTGGAACTGTGGGTCACCTAATTTTTGCCCATTCAGGTTGGACTCAGAGGAGAAGACTTGCACCTGTATAATCCTTCAGAGGCCTCTCCAGCATGGGTCTCAGACAACACTTACCCAACCAATCAACCATTGATCTGGTACAAGGTCAGTATGATCCTCTGACCCAAAAACTATGCTACATTTGGCATTTGAATACATGTAGTATGACTATGAGCTCAAAAGGCTACAGACGTACATTCCATTTGTTTGGATGATCCATTTACTTAAATTTTACCATGAATCAATGTGCTAACTGCAATGCTCCAAATGCAGACCAAATTTACGGCTCCTGCAGGTGATGATCCTGTTGCCATAGACTTCACAGGAATGGGGAAAGGCGAGGCATGGGTGAACGGGCAGAGCATTGGTCGCTACTGGCCAACAAATCTGGCTCCACAAAGCGGCTGTGTTAATTCATGCAATTACAGAGGAGCTTACAGTTCAAACAAATGCCTAAAGAAATGTGGGCAGCCATCACAGACTCTGTAAGAATTCTACAAAAGCTCAGAACCACCAGGAATATCCTCTACTACTATGTTTTGTTCCCTACATACCGAGCCAATTCTAATGTTTTATATGTTCTCATATGGAAAAGGATTAAGCACCCTTTCCGGGAAATGCAGCATTTAGGTGTTCACAACATTTATCTTTTATTTCAACATTGAAATGCTGCCATATTTGTCAGTACTGAAACATGAAGGCCACACAGTTCCAACATTGAATTTTATGACCGCCATGATACCGACCACTCTAATTATGCTTTCTCATGATGCACACGAAATATAGGAACTGCCAGAATTGAATGACTAACTGAATTTCTTACCTTGTTAACAGGTATCACGTACCCCGTTCGTTTCTCCA
>JAYGGG010001086.1:10000-13117 GCA_036346245.1 Bonia amplexicaulis | reverse complement strand
TGGAGTTGCGTGAAATTCCATTTTCTACAAAGGCTTTCTTATGAACTAAATCGTTACATAAAGGGAGAAGGATCTGATAAAGTGATTTATTTATTGGTTTTCTTGAGGAAAAGCTAAATCTTCTAATTGGGAATTTCTAAATAAATAATATGTCGCTGAAGAATGTTAGCACTTATGGTACTTGTAGGCTCAGTTGGAAGGAGACATAGACCCTTGTGGAAAACTCGAAAGTTGAAGCAATTGCTTGGACTGGAACTGGCGATGATATTAGCTGGATTTTATGTGGTTTTCTGGCTCAGAAAGCTTCATGGTAGGTTGGATGGAGAGAGCTCAAGTGCCTAAAAAAACACGAGGTTTCCTGGCCAAACCTATAAGAACGAAGCATTCATGAAAAGAAAGAATCGGTAACGGATTGAACTTTCGGTGGCAATGATCTTAGAAAATTTCTGTCACGAACACAGAGATTGACTGGATTCCCCGGAACCTCGAGCGAGCGATTAAAGAATTCTTTTGCTTCGCACCTTGTATACTCTATTGTCACGGCTTGCTGGAGTTCACTAAATTCTTTCACTTTAAGCTATGTCCCTTCCTCCTTACCTCCCCCACTGGAACGCCTGAAACTGGCGTGGAAGACCCTCTTGCCTACTCGATCTTCCTGCGGATACTAAAAGGAAAGCTTTAGCAGTGAAAAGAAATGGTTTATACAAAGATTCCTGCCTGACTTGATTGAGCGAGTGGCGGGTTGTGCAAGAACTCTCTTTCTTTCAAGTAGAAGATCGCAGCGAGAAAAAGGAATAGTAGTTCCATCTTTGACTAATATAGACGAGCTTCTGAGAGTATGTCCTCAACAATTAAGCCAGCAGCCAAGGTTGTTGAAAAACTCCTATTTATATGCCTATAAAGACCCGGACAGGAAGCCCACAAAAGGAGTCAGTCAATTGAATAAGTGCAACTTACTCCGTCTTACTTGCTCCATTAGTAGGTCTAGTATATATACATGTGGAACTCGTCTATTGCTCTTTTAATAAAGAAAAAAAGGTCTATTGTTTGGCTCTATTCATCACCTCTAAACTATCAAGCCTGCCCGAAAGCCGATACCTTACTTTTCTTAAAGGCCTTTTGACCTTGAATCCATCCTATCCACTCTGGTAGCTACCGGAACTCCCCTAATTAATAAGAATAAGGCCGAACCTAAAGAAGGAAATCTTTTTCGGTTCAAAAGGGAACTTAAAGGAAGCATTCGTTTTCTTTTCTCAATCAAGTTAGCTATCCATACCGGGAATGGAAGGTTTTCTTTCCCGCTGCTCAAAAGGAGCCCGTACTCCCTGGTCACTGATATCACCTATCCTCGCTCTACTTTCCTCTGGTATTAGCATTAGTAAGGCCCAGGTCTTCTATCTCTCTAACTCTATTCCTCTCGCTTACGCTCGAGTGACTTCTTCCTCTCGCTGCTGAAAGAATGAATGAGAATCCACCTAGTCTATCCACCGAAAAATTAGTATTTAGATTACACTTTCGTCTTTTTATCCTTATTAAGAAGGAATGGCTTTGAAAGGGGGCCGGCTTACGGCCCTGGCCTCTCTCTGCGGATGACCTATGGTGACTAAGCCACAGGCCCAGAGATGAGACAGAGACAAGGCGCGTAGCGAAGACACTGTGCCCGAATCAAGGAAAGCAACTGTGCCTGAAAAGAAAGAGATATGGATTTTTAAGATCAGAGATAGGGAAAGCCTCGGTCCCCAACGGAGATAATCTCTATTTTATATTGCTTTGGTGGAAAGAGCCTAGAAGCCACCAAGCCTAAGCCCCCCGACAGAGAGTATGGATCATGATGTCTCCCTTCAAGCAAGCAAGGGTTGAAGCAAATGCCAGTATAGTAGCTCTTCTTATGCTCCGCAAGAGTCTAGTTTCTCTTCTTATGCCGCTATTAGTAGATCTAATCTTTCCTTTCAAAGTGGTCCAACGTGGAGTCAGATCTGCACCGTCTATATAAAAAAGAGAATAATCTAATTACATGGATCGAATATGGTCCATTGTCTTTTCCGTATGTTAAGGATACAATAAACGATTGCAAATTGGTTAATGGTACATTTTCACTATATTTCCTGTATCATATCGGGTCTATAAAGACAAATAGATAGACACATACATTGTTTGACATTACATTCTTATATAAGATATTAATATATATACATATCAATTATATAACGAAATGATCATAAAAATCTTCTTATAGGCACTTTTTTTGTATTTACTTCATTCAGTTTCAAAAGCAATTTATCTATCTCTAGATACGCTCTTGGTAAAGAAGAAGAATAAGGTTCTTTTTCGGTTGCCAATCCTACTTTTTTTAGTATGTTGGTAAGGTCCGGTCATCCGCTTCAGTGCTTGCTCTTCTGCGTAACTAGGGGAAGAAAGTCCAGTACAGCGTACTTTCATAAAGGCAAGGTTTTCGTAAGAAGAAAATTAGTTGCTTCAACCTCTGCCTTCCACGTTGCCGACCAACGGAACGTTTCGCTACCTGTCTAATCTCTAAGGCATCAAGATATCCATTCCAAATGTCTATATACGTGATTTATGAGTCGGAGTTCCGAGAAGCTGTAATAATTGAATAGCCTTAAAGCATCGTCTAGCTTTCCAATCCTGCAACATGCATCTATCACCGTGGCATAACTGACAACATCTGGGTGCCATCCTTTCTCCTGCATTTTCGTGAACATAAGCATAGCTCCATCCACTTTTTCATGCTTAGCAAATGCTGTAATGAGGGTGCGGAATGTATACTGATCTGGCACAAGATCTCTGTCCGCCATTTCTTTCAGCAGCTCCTCTACCTAATGGTGAAGACCAGGGCAATAGTTGACTCTTCACACTTACCCCATCTCAGCTTTCATTGAAAATCGCGTCACTTTAATCCTCCTCGATCACATCAGGGCCTGGGCCAAAAATCGCGAGTGAAAAACGGTCAAGCTTTCTTCGCTCTTCCAGCCTTCCTTGCTCCTCGAGCTTGCACCCGTCTCGCTCATCACTGCTTACTTGTGATCTAGGTCTGCATCCAGAGAAGGTGCATCCCGTTAAATGATCTTTTGTCAAACTTATCTCCACAGATAATAAACA
>JAYGGG010001086.1:0-2500 GCA_036346245.1 Bonia amplexicaulis | reverse complement strand
GAATGTACCCTTCTATCCAAATCCAATTTGCATCGATAAAATAAATCCAAATTCCAGTAGTAGATGAATAATTGCAAATTTTTGTGTGTACGAGATTAGAATAACTTCAAAATAACTGACATAATTTTGTATTTTTCCTGATCAGAAAAATACAAGAAAAAGAAAGGAGGTAGAAAAATTTTTGGATTTATGGTTAAAGAAGAAAAAGAAGAAAACAGGGGTTCTGTTGAATTTCAAGTATTCAGTTTCACCAATAAGATACGGAGACTTGCTTCACATTTGGAATTACACAAAAAAGATTTTTCATCGGAAAGAGGTCTACGAAGACTTTTGGGAAAACGTCAACGTTTGCTAGCTTATTTGGCAAAGAAAAATAGAGTACGTTATAAGAAATTAATCAGTCAGTTGGATATTAGGGAGAAGTAATTTAATCGTTCGAATTTTTTTCTTATTTTATTAGTAGTCTTATAGTAGTCTTAGATTTTTCATTTTGATGAGCCTCGTTTTGAGGAATTCATGGAATAATCCATTTTCATGGAATAATGAATTAAGGAAGAAAGGATATGAGTCTACCGCTTACAAGAAAAGATCTCATGATAGTCAATATGGGCCCTCACCACCCATCAATGCATGGTGTTCTTCGACTGATCGTTACTCTCGATGGTGAAGATGTTATTGATTGTGAACCCATATTAGGGTATTTACACAGAGGAATGGAAAAAATCGCGGAAAACCGAACTATTATACAATACTTACCTTATGTAACACGGTGGGATTATTTAGCTACTATGTTTACAGAAGCAATAACGGTAAATGCACCAGAATTCTTGGAGAATATTCAAATACCCCAAAGAGCCAGCTATATTAGGGTAATTATGTTAGAGTTGAGCCGTATAGCTTCTCACTTGTTATGGCTTGGACCTTTTATGGCGGATCTCGGCGCACAGACTCCTTTTTTCTATATTTTTAGAGAGAGAGAATTGATATACGATCTATTTGAAGCTGCTACAGGTATGCGAATGATGCATAATTACTTTCGCATCGGAGGAGTAGCCGCCGATCTACCTTATGGATGGATCAATAAATGTTTAGATTTCTGTGATTATTTTTTACGAGGAGTTGTTGAATATCAACAACTTATTACACAGAATCCCATTTTTATAGAACGAGTTGAAGGAGTCGGTTTTATTAGCGGAGAAGAAGCAGTAAATTGGGGCTTATCGGGACCGATGTTACGAGCTTCTGGAATACAATGGGATCTTCGTAAAGTTGATCCTTATGAGTCTTACAACCAATTTGATTGGAAAATCCAATGGCAAAAGAAGGGATTCATTAGCTCGCTATTTAGTACGAATGGGTGAAATGAGGGAATCCATCAAAATTATTCAACAGGCTGTAGAGAAAATTCCTGGGGGTCCTTATGAGAATTTAGAAGTCCGACGCTTTAAGAAAGCAAAGAATTCCGAATGGAATGATTTTTAATATCGATTTCTTGGTAAAAAACCTTCGCCCAATTTTGAATTGTCAAAGCAAGAGCTTTATGTAAGAGTGGAAGCTCCAAAAGGTGAATTAGGAATTTATCTGGTAGGAGATGATAGTCTTTTCCCCTGGAGATGGAAAATTCGTCCACCTGGTTTTATTAATTTGCAAATTCTTCCTCAACTAGTTAAAAAAATGAAATTGGCTGATATCATGACGATATTAGGTAGTATAGATATCATTATGGGGGAAGTTGATCGTTGAAATGATAATAGATAGGGTAGACGTAGAAACTATCAATTCTTTTTCGAAATCGGAATTATTAAAAGAAGTCTATGGACTGATATGGATTCTACCTATTTTGACCCTCCTACTGGGAATCACAATAGAAGTACTGGTAATTGTGTGGTTAGAAAGAGAAATATCCGCATCGATACAACAACGTATTGGTCCTGAATATGCTGGCCCCCTGGGACTGCTTCAAGCTATAGCCGATGGAACTAAGCTACTTTTTAAGGAGGATATCCTGCCATCCCGAGGAGATATTCCTTTATTTAGCATTGGACCCTCTATAGCAGTCATATCAATTTTATTAAGTTTTTTAGTTATCCCTTTAGGATATCGTTTTGTTTTAGCCGATCTTAGTATTGGTGTTTTTTTATGGATTGCCATTTCAAGTATTGCTCCTATTGGTCTTCTTATGGCAGGATATAGCTCAAATAATAAATATTCTTTTTTAGGCGGTCTACGAGCTGCTGCTCAATCTATTAGTTATGAAATACCATTAACTTTTTGTGTGCTAGCAATATCTCTACGTGTGATTCGTTAAAATAGGATCTTTTTCCTCTAAAATCCATTGAATATTTACCTTCCTTTTCTTATTCTATATTCGGGTTGGTAAGTTAAACTAGATAGCTATATGAGTGAAACAAAACAGCTTATTAATTTGTAGTAAAAAGAAAAAATCTCATTTCCTACGTACAAGAAAAAAGTGGAAGTAAACATAAGCAGTGTAAACTCT
>JAYGGG010000778.1:0-14367 GCA_036346245.1 Bonia amplexicaulis | reverse complement strand
TTGGAAAGGCTGTAGATGGCATGTAACTGACGCACACGATTTTATTCGTTGGAGACAGACGACTATTTCTTCTCTGTATTGCCATTTGTGCTCCCTCCTGTTACTTCGCTCCTTATGGCTTTGCACCTTCCTCCTCCCAAATACTCCCACCGTCCCACCGGTATTAAGGTAAGCAGCTTCGATTCGAGCGAGCAGGACGAGAACATGGCGTGATTAGAAAATAAAGAGCAGAGAGAGAGAGCAGAGAGAGAGAGAGAGCAGCAAAAGCAGAGAAGGCAGATCAGAAGCATCCGTCTCACACCTAGCATTTCACTTTAGTATTGCACACCAGTACACCACCATGGCACCATGCTTGCCACTCTAGTCCAGTAGTCTTTAACCCCTAGAGCCCCTTGGCGTGCTTGGAGGCAGATAGGAGCCTCCGAGAGGACAGGAGGGAGGGGGTGTAGGTTCTTCTCGTCTTCCGTTGCTTCAGTAAGGGTGCTATGAGACAATGAGAGAAGAGAGCGACAAGAAGAGCAAGGTATGTGCTTAGTTCGTGCGGTTCAGGTCAAACTGGGTGCGTTGTTGTTTCGTTTGCTGTATCTTTGATCAAGTTGGTGGTTATTTGGCTCTTAATGTGTAGCTCTCATGGTCCAAATCCCTGGTGAGGAAGTGGTTCAACATCAAGACTAAGGCACAGGATTTCCATGCGGATTATGATGCTAGCCAAGGTAATGCCAGTGTTTCATTTTGATTTAAAGAAGAGTACTTGTGATTTCTTTTTTTGTCATCACCAAAATTTTAATTTCAGTTCGTAGATGTAGCAGATTGAATGGTCTCCGCTCTCAACTAACGACCTGTTCTTTTTTTTTTTGGGTTGCATTTGTGTACTTGGTTGTGTGTACTGGTTGTGTGGTTTTAGGAAGGTTTGTTGAATGCAATTTTTATCATCTTGCGCTTGCAGCTTTTCATTTCCATCAGAAATTTCCAATCCAAGTTCCCAAACACCTTTTCCTAAGTGATGCAGATATTTGTCTGGTGCTGCTTGGAATTTTTGTATGCTTCTCATGTCAAAACATTTTTACCAGTCTAAGCTTCTGCTTTTGATTCTAAGATAAAGAGCTACTGGAACAGTCAAACATATTTCATTTCCTTTACATTTGCCGTCTTTGTTTTGGTTTGGGCTAAATTGTGATAGTGATTCAGGAAGGGATGGTCATGGTGGTGAATGGAGGACCAACTGCTCAGAGAGGAGGCAGGCACAGCCAAGAAAAGCAGAACTGGTACAGTTTAAAGCATTTGGACCACACCTCTCTCTCTTCAGACATCAAAGATCGCAGCTACCTCTCTTTTTCTTTCCTGGCTAGAACCATCTTTACTGGCTGATCTCCTCTTTTGCCAAATTAATTTAAATAATCCACCAAATACAGTTTTTCTCTGTGCTCTTACCAATTTATCTGGCTGTTCCTTTATTTATTTCTGTTGTTCCCGCTGAGCATTTGTAGATCGGTCGTTGAAGCGGAACGTCGATCGCATTCGTCGAGGAAGGAATGACTTTGATGTGTCAAGCCTGACAGAAGTTCAAGACTACCGGTACTCTTACTTCACTGAATGTGCTTCTTTGCCCTGTAAGCTTAGGCATCCAATGCGCTGCTGTTTATCTCTGCAGACCTGACCAAGTAATCTATTTTCTAGTAGTAATCTGGTGGATTGGAATAAAGTTTTGTGAATCAATCAACTGCCACAGTTAAATAATGCTTTAGGAGGTTCTTGCACTTTGATTTCGCTGGTAGAATCTGGTTAATTATTATTTTGCTTCCTTATGCTTGTAGAATCTTTGCCTCCACGTGGAATGTCGGTGGTAAATCCCCATCAAGGGGGTTAGATTTGGATGAGTGGCTCCATTCTTCACCTCCTGCTGACATCTATGTGCTAGGGTATGTTTTGCACAAGGCCTTCGTAATGTAAACCAAATTAACTTAAATAACTGCCTTCTTGAGCTATTTCCTTCGACTAATTTTTTGATCTTTTGCAGATTTCAAGAAATTGTTCCCTTGAATGCTGGAAATGTTCTTGGTACTGAAGACAATGTTCCAGCAAAGAAGTGGGTATCCCTTATCAGGAGGACATTGAACAGGAACCCTGGGCCTAGCAGTCATGGTGGCTATCACACGCCATCCCCTGTCCCTGATCCAGTCGTGGAACTAGATGCTGATTTTGAGGGATCATCAAGAAGACAGGATAGCTTTTCGTTTTTCCACCGTCGATCATTCCAGAACCTTACTCGGAGTTTAAGAGTAGAAGGAAATTACTTGTTTTCACAACCAAGGTTGGACCGTAGGTTTAGTGTCTGCGACCCACTTAGCTTGGGAGGCAGGCCAAGTGATTTTGATGGGAACTTCCAGTGTGTGGGATCACCAGATGACGAATATATTGATGAGGATGCAAGTGATGGACCATATTTTTCACCGTTCCCATATGGCTACGGAGCCTCAACGCCTATGGAAGGAAACGATGAGCAGCAAAATACTTCTAGGTATTTTTGATATAACAATCCATGAACTTTCATGAATGCGTGTTCTTTTATATAGTTTGTGAATCTGTTCTAAAATACTTAACAGTGCTAAGCTGACTATGATACTTCTGTCTTTAAAAATAACTTCTGAAAATACTGTGTTTGTACCAGGTATTGTTTGGTTGCCAGCAAGCAGATGGTTGGTATATATCTCACAGTTTGGGTCAGCGAAATAAGAAATGATGTGAGAAGCTTGAAAGTTTCTTGTGTGGGTAGAGGACTAATGGGTTACCTTGGAAATAAGGTAAAATTGGCTGTACATTGTACAAGTTGCGCTGTTTTCGTTTTAATACTCGTGGCTGTAGATTCTTGTTCACGTTACTATAGTATGCATTTCTTAAGGTCCTTTCCTTTTGCTGCAGGGTTCTATATCAATAAGCATGTCTCTGCATCATACAACCTTTTGTTTTATCTGTTGTCATTTGACCTCTGGGGAAAAGGAGGGGGATGAATTGCGCAGAAATTCTGATGTTATGGAGATCTTAAGGAAGACTAGATTTCCTCGGGTTTGCGGCGCTGGTGATGTTAAGTCGCCGAAACAATTCTCGAGCATGAGTACGAATTCATTTCCTTATTCAGCATAATAATGCGAATGCAGCAGAAAACTTGGCGTTAAATTAATATCCATTTGATTCTAATTGCAGTCGTATCATATGGCTTGGGATTTGAATTACCGGTTTCCTTTCGTACTCCTCAGCAAAAGCTCTCGTTGAAATGCATAATTGGAAGCAACTACTGGAGAAAGATCAGGTAATTTGCGCGACTCGGTTACACTGCAACGTTGGTTTCAGGGCCATGTCTGAATTACTTGTTTTGGAACAGCTTCGACTAGAGCGAAGATGCGGGCGTTTTCCAGGGATGGAAAGAAGGAAGGATCTATTTTCCTCCAACATATAAATACTCATTCAACTCAGATCGGTATTCTGGTGAGGGTGTGCGTCCCAAGGAAAAGAGGCGAAAACCAGCTTGGTAAATTCTTTAGTACTTGTATCTACCAGAATACTCTCCTACTTTGTATCAGTTATAAAGAACTTACTGATCAAGGTCTTCTCCTCTTGACCAAAGGTGTGATCGTATTTTGTGGTATGGTAATGGCCTCATTCAGTTGTCTTATGTTCGTGGAGAGTCTCGCTTCTCTGACCACAGACCGGTGTACAGTGTTTTCATGGCGGAGGTTGAAACTATCCGCCGGAGAAGAAGAAACATGGGCTATTTCAGCTCTAGAGTTGAGGTGGAGGAACTTTTGCCGTATTCTTACAGCTATGGAGACATAAAGTTCTACTAATTCGGCTCACTGCATGCTATACGCAACTTTTTCTGCTTAAGTATGTGTGAGCTAACTGGTTGCTTCTCAGTTAAGAACTGCATTTCTTTACATGTATTCCTTCTGTTTTACACATCTCTGTTGTTGATGCAGATTGGCGGGTTCTCGATGAACAATAACTAGGGTCCAATATCTGTTGAGAGGATCAGATGTGAACCTGAACATATTTTCCCATCTGATCTTTTTTTTTGGATTTCAAGATGCACACTTAACATTTTGGGTAATTATTGCCAAGATCTGAAGCCCATACAGATGCTTGGGAAACACATTGCGCAAAAACTAGCAAAAAGGTAATCGATTTCTTGATCGGTGAGGAAAACATAAAACTCTCACATAGGCCTAACGTTCTCTCTGGTGTTGTTGCAGGATAGTTGGGCAATTTTGGAACTAACCATTTGCCTAAGAACGGCTATGTTCATGGAAGTATCAGCCCACATCACTAACTATACAACTCAACCGGCCCGTGCCTTCCAGTTCATTTCCTCGTTTTGTTTAGAGACTCAATAAGCTTCATCACCTTTTCTTCTCCCTTTGCCCTAGATAACTTTGTAAGCTGGCCAGTGTATCAGCATGACGTGTAAAATCATGGCAAATCGGCAAAGGAATGATACTTGAATTGAACTAATTCTATATAATGATTTCTATTGCGAGGGAAGAATGATATATTGATGTGACTTAAGAGGTTTGCAAAGTTATAATCATGTGCATACCTTTCTAGTTGTGTACCTGAGAAGCTAAATGATGCCTGCATTCGCTGCACTCATTGCTGTGGCAAAAGGAAAGCTCAGTGCATTGTTTTTCTTGCATAGAGAGGCTTGTTTCCTTACTGGAATACATGGTGCAGCACTGCACATGCTCTGAACTTGATTGTTAATCAAATCCTCCTCTGCTTGTCTGCATTTGTTGTTATCATGGCTTCTCCTGTAAAGAACGCTCCATCATGCTATCAGTTTGCATGTATCTAATTGGTTCTTCTCATGCTACATTGCCATATGAAAGCATCCATTTGACCAGCTGGTTACTCTTGTTTACTGCTGACATCTTAGAGAGAACAACACACACACACACACACACTGGTGAGCTGGCTGTTGCTTGATCTGTAGTTCAAATTTGCCTTGTTGAAAGAACAAGCTTTGACCTCCTTTATTTTGGTCCCTGGCTGGAGGGAGTCACGTGATGTGATCTCACCTACCAGGGTACAGTGCACTTAATTCACATGATTTGGAATTAAGAATGGAGTTTTTGACTGTTGACTGCATGCCTGGTGTTGTTTCTCCCCTTCCTAGTGAAGAGTGAATTTGGTCAGCCAAGGACTCCAGTAGTAGTACTTGTCATCTCCATCAACCAAGTAAGAAAATGAAAATTACTTTGGTCTAGATCCATCAACCATGTGCAGCTAATTGATGATGTGCTGTGGATTGGTTAGCATTCCTAGTTCCACCTCGAAGGAAGGTAGAAAGCAAAAGAGATGCTGTGTAGCACTGGTGGCATAGATAAAAGATAGAATGGTTCAAAAGGGAAAGAAGCTGTTACTACATCCAAAGGGACAAGCATTGCATCTGCTCTGATCCTTGCCTCTTCTTTTGACTGTTTGCCTTGGACATTGTTTCTCTCCAGTATTGCATAATGACAGTGTTGACGTGAGGAGATTATTGCGCTGTCAATTCTCAAGTACCCAGTTAGTATGTCTCATAGACCACTGGACTGTGGAAAGTGAATGGACCTTGCGGCCTGGAAGCTGAAAAGATATCTCATCGTGCAAACTATTTCACTTTTATAGTTTATATTATAGTAACTAGCTTTTAAACCATATATTTTTTTAAGACGATATCAACAAAAAGATTATAATAAAATATAATTATTTTTCTTTATATACTGTCTTTCACAAACAACCAAAGTTTAAAATTTTAATCGTTACAGCTCAAAAACAACCCAAAACAAACATTCCCTACCGGTGGCTAAAAAAATTGTACGTGATGACGTCACGGCATGCCCCTCCGGTGCGGCACGCATGGCACGTGCCACGGTCCCCTGCTTTCATTTTCGCCTTCATCGTCCCACCTCAGGTAGGTTCGGTTG
Organism: Bonia amplexicaulis; assembly: GCA_036346245.1. Lineage (NCBI taxonomy): Eukaryota > Viridiplantae > Streptophyta > Magnoliopsida > Poales > Poaceae > Bonia > Bonia amplexicaulis. The sequence goes on along the minus strand of JAYGGG010000778.1, from coordinate 8,407 downwards.
GCTCGAGCGCGTGGACCGCTGAGCCCGCCGGCCTTCGAGTTTCACTTGACGACCTGAATTATAAACGAGTATTCGTATGCATGTCTGTTAAATGAGACAGTATGTATTTATGTTTTAGATGTTATTTAAACTTTCGATTAATTTTCTACCGTATGTAAAAAACGTACACACACTGTTATGTGAATGTGGTGTATGTAAGTTATATACGCGTCTATCTTATACAAAAAAAAAAGGGTAACTCTTTAGACATATGCAGATCAACAACTAGCACAGACGGTGGTACGAATCTTGAGGCAGCCCTGTGCTCGCTGCCCTTAAAAAATTTTCCCCATCTTTGTAGTGTTTAAAAATATTGTAATTTTAAGCTAATTGTGAAAGTGATTAAGCGAGTAAGAGTAAGGTACACTCGCATTGAGAAATTATTTCGTTTAAAATGATTTCTACAGCGACTCCCACAAACAATCTATACAAATCATCTTTAAAAATTATTTTATTTAAAAATCGATTCTAAACATCAAAAACTATTTGGAACAGTTAATTTTTTCATCCCATGTCTTTCCTTTCGTCTATCTCTATCGTTGCTCTGTGGCCTGTACCGTGCAGTCCTGCTCGCTGCATGGCCGTACGCTCTGTGCGAGCTTCCTCTCGATCAGAACGAAAACAAAAGGAAAAGGTGATGGATTTAAGCTCGAGCTGGGAAAACCAGATTGATTGATGGGTAGATCGATATGTACGCAGGTCAGCCGTTTGCAGTGCCTTATTAAAGGTATCAGATGTGACTTGTAAGGGGTGCAACTAGTTCTGCTCCTCCTCTCGCACCACAAAAAAATTTAATTATTACAACAAAAAATTACAATAAAATATGTTTCATTACAATAGTTAATATTATTATCATGAATTATCTGTTTGTTATAATAAATTTGTTTTATTGCCATAATTCTAAGTTGTTATGGTAATTTTATTTTCGTTGCAATTAATCAATTGTATTGCAACAAAAAAATAAATCGTTGTATTAATTAATTACTATTACAACAATTTTGTATTGTTGCGATACAATATTACAACAATTGAAACTCGGGGTAATATAATTTATCAATTGAAACTCGTGGTAATGTAATATACTTATCACCACGAAAAAGTAATTCGTGGCAATAATAATTATTGTAACAAATTATATATCGTTTGCAATAGAATATATTACCACGGTTTTATATCGTTGCGATATTTTATACTATTGCAACAAATATATATAGCTATAATATCCACTCTTTAAAAATGTGAATTGGTAGTCGTTTATGCGTTCTCTCTCAACTCTCCGCACTTGTTCTCCTCAACTCTCTGCAGGTCCAATTAAGTGTGCATGGCTCCTCACAAATTGTAGCTTTCGAACCACTCTCCACTATGTGCACCACTTTCCTCCTTCTTTCTCTCTCTCTCCAAGTTTCCATGCCCGCTCTCTTGCCGTGCTATCCCTCTCCGCATCGTCATTACCTAGCCATCGTCTCGCATCCTCTCTCCTCGCCGCCCCATCTGTATCATTGTTGCTCGATCGCGTCCGCCCACTATCTCCCCGCGCCACCCACTGAACCCTCCCCCTTTCCCTCCACCTCCAACTCCTGCCACTAGAGTGAGCCGTCTCATCGCCATTCCCCAACAGGATCTAGTCGACATCGCCATCCTCGATCGGAGTTGTCCTTCAGAACTTGCGATCGCTCGACATCGAGTGGGATGAGGCGTGGGAGCGGCGGCAAGGCGGGCGTCCTTCCTCCTAATTGACATGCGTCATTTTACATATATTTTCCTCCCATTTACCCCATATCTTTTAACACACACACACACACACACACACACACACACACACACACACACATATATATATATATATATATATATATATATATATATATATATATATATATATATATAAACATATCTATGCTCATTTTACGCACTCAAACTAAAAATTGTCTAAAATATTTTGAAAAATTTCTGAATGTGCTTCATGGTTTAGTTCACTTATGTATAAATTTCATATTCAAATTTATTCTATGTTTATAGTACTAAAAAATAAAATTCGACAAATTTGAGCTCTTAACATTTGTTATATTTTTATCTTTTTGTTACTCTTAGCATAGAATGCATTTGAACTTAAAATTTATATATATGTAGAGCAACTTTAGAAGTACATCCAATTTTTTGAAATTTCTTCGACTTCATGGTTTATAGCATATGTTCCTTATATGTGTGTATGAAGTTACTATCTATAACATATCTTATAAGTTAGGGAGTAACTCACGAACGAAGTATATGACGCGTAGTATATGAGTATCTAAGACCGTAAGAGTGGTATGTATATTTTTAAATTGATATGTATAGTTTTTAAACATACTTCTTTTATATACGAATATGAATGTATTAACAAAATATATATATAAATTATATACTATCTTGCATTTTTTCCATATGATTGACACTAGAGTATCTTAGACACAAAAACACGCGCGTATAAGTTGTAGCTAGCACTATCTCTTGTCGAGTGGAAAGAAACACAAAACGCAACAAAAAAACGTACTCGATCCAGCCTGCAGCATACACGCAAATTCCAACAAATACCTCGCGACAAGATCGATCAATTAACTAGCGGAGATCGAGCAGATGTTAATGCAAGGCATACATGGATGCTGTACAACATCAGTATACTGAACTACTGTCTGCGGGCCGACCTGACCAAATGGGATCTCCGGCACGGCACGGTAATTAGGTCCAGCAACCGAATGAGTTATGGTTTCGTGTCAAGTTGGTCCACATGTCTATCTTTCAATCCAAGTATTGTACCGAGAGGGGTTGGGCCGATCCAGTCACGCTTAGTCAAACAGGCTATTGATGACCCATTAATTTTATTATCGTTGTAGGTAATTTCTTGGCGTCGAAGTAATTTTACTGCTAGTCGTTGAGTCGCCAGTATTTTTACTGCCAGTCACAATTAATTTTACTACCAATCGCATAGTAATTTTACTACCGAGCTACCCGTCTACGCTCGGAATAGTGCAGTAACTCTAACACAATTAATTTTACTATCAACCACAAGAAATTTTATTGTACTACCATAAGAGAATTACTGTTCATGCCATGTCGAGGTTCCAGTCCATGCACGGCATGCCCAGTCGAACCAATCCGGCATGGCTCGTTTACTCCAACAGTACAGTGCCTCGTGCCTACATGGTTGGCTCGGCCCATATGGCTAGGTCAGCTGCGGTGCGTGAGTATGAGTGGAAATGGATTGAATACGAATAGAATAGTCTCTTTACCATATTCATATTCGTATTTGTTTACCATATTCGTATTCGTATTTTGTAAACAAATTGCATATGAATTCAAATCGAATATCTACTCAATATAGTCGAATCAAGATATTCTCATAACTTATGTATTATGAAGATATTAATGACGTTTTACCCTCTTTCAATCACAATTAACCATTCTAATTCATCTACTGCACATAAAGAAACATAAATTAACATTGAATTAAAAAAACTTATCCAACTAATTAGCCGTATTGCAATAAAATATATATATTGCTTCATCGAATACAGATACGAATAGTTCGGATAAAATAATATTTCAGATGATAAAAGTTCATACTATATTTATATCTATATTTTTATACGAATTCAAATATAAATTAAATAAAAAATCTATACTATATTTTACATCATATCAAATAAGATAATCAGTAATACGAGTAATTCATATCTATTTCCCTCCCAGGCAACAAACCGAGCACGGCACGGCCCCATCCGTGCCGCGCTTACGTGCGAATTGACGTGCGCTAGCTGCCGATTGGTCCGGAAAATTCACCGTGCCGTGCGCGCGTTACAAAGCAATCCGTGCCAGCGCGACCAGCGCACGACCGGTGCAGATGCAACACGACCTCCACGTCCAACCTCGCCACAGTACCACTGCAGCTACTGCATAGATGGATACGTACATGTACACAGGCATTACATATTCCGAGTCAGTGAGCTACCTTATGTAGGCTGACGTACAGTTCATATGAATCGGTCGACCTGCCCATGCGTATGAGTTGATATGCCCACACGAAGTTACTCCGCGCGTACGTGCGCACGGTCACCTAGTGGAGCGCACGCCGCCGGGACATGCAGCTAGCGCTTTGATTTTACTGGGGCACACGTACGTACACATGTGATGCATGCACGCGCCGGCCCGTACGCTCAGCCCAAAAACGTTTTTCTAGTAGATTTTATACTTTATAAATTAATTGTACTTCAAAAAGTTTCAACATGTTATATTTAAACTCTTATACAATGTGCTTTGAATTTTTAAATCTATAATTTTGCATCCTTGTTACTTAAATCCTACGTCCACCGCTGCTGCCGGTACGAGCTGCCGCGAGTGCACGCGCGTGCGGGCTCATCAGTACCTTCCGAGTTGGAGACCTGACGTACATCGTCGTCGTAGGGCTAGTCTGCTACAGCAGTGGACGGTTGCTTGCTACTGCACACTGCGTTGCGGGAAAAAAATGGCATGGACGATGGGCGCAGCGCGCGGAGTGTGCTCCCCCCAGCCGGATGGATGCCATGTGCACAGCCCTTTCATCGTACGGCAGCTGGAAATGCGCGCGTGCAGACCACGGCACGCAGGGAATGGATATATATTACACCACCCGGCCAAGCATGCACGGGCGCAACTTTGCCCAAACCGTCAATTACTAAGTGCATGTGCATATCGTATTGCACAGTGGCAGAGGCTGCTTCACCTTGCCCAAAACCTTTTCTTTTTGAGGGAGAGAGGGGAACCACACCAATCTTACTTCTCTTATTAGCGGGAGTTCTGGCCAGCGCGAGCCACGCGCGCCCAGCGGCAGCCGGCGCTATCTTCGATTTCCGCACGGTCGGCAGTGGCGTGGCGTTATCCCGAGATTTCGAAATTGCGTACAAGTCCCTGGTTCTCGCGAAAAGGTCCCCGAGTTTTTGAGCCCTCCGTTTTGCGGGATGACCCCGCGTTTGAAATTGCACACGGTCCGTTTTTAACATCTGGTCCCGCGATTTTTTTCACATCGGTCCTCGCTTTTGCAAAACCCTTTACTTCTGCAAACGCATATGCCCTTGTATTTTTTAAAATAGTTTCCGATTACGGTTGCGGCGGCGTGGCGCCGCGCCACGATGCTAGTTGAAAAGAAAGACAATGGAAACAAAATATAGGGACAAAAGTGGCGGCGGCGCATGTCGTTACGAGAGGCCCAAAATTGAAACCCCCAGGCCAGACCGATGCGGTCGAGGTCAAACGCATTTTGGGCCCATGTAGGGCCCATCAATCCCCGTACTCCGGAGCCTGTACGGGTCGTAGATGTATCATGGAGGGATGCGTCTCCATGACTCCCATCTCCTGCGGTGAACAGTCACTACTGCTTCACGTCTAATGGCGGCCGACTTGGTCGTCCGGAATCTGGTACAATCGGATAGGATTATATTGTTTATACCGTATTCTAATATATTTTTTTAGATTCAGAGTTGAATACGACAAGACCAGATACTAAAACAAATTTCAAGTTTCGGATACGATACCATTAGAACATATACATGATAATTTCATATCAGAAACGGATAATATAGGTAGTACATGGACAATATATACATACATTAAGGAATATATAGTAAACCATATTATCATCACTTCAAGCCGTCAACTAGCAATAAATTTATCTAGATCACTTAAGTGCGATAGCCGACACAACAAAAATTAAATATAAGCAATAAATTCATACATAAGTTCGAAAACCGATAAATTCATACATAAGTTGAAAAAACGATAAATTAATACGCAATTTCAACATAAGTGGAGAGGATTAGTGGCGACTGGCTAGAGTGGTTGGACTCTGGATTTAGGTTAAGACTTTGGTAAAATCTAGATCGGTTGGTGTCGTGATGGTTGATGGGCTAGGTCGATTGGGTACTAACTTGCTTATCGGATAGTATCCGGTTTACCATTTACTAACACTATCCGGTGGTATTTTAGCTCTCCTACTTTTGTTATTAGATCCGGTATCGACCGAATTTGGTACCGAATACTAAATTTTATTTTCATATTCGGTACCAAATCAGTCGGAATTAACCCGTATCATTTGCACCCCTAGTCCGGAACTGCCCATACTTAAACCCATGCATGCCACAATCTCCGAGGTAAATGCATGAAACAACATATGTGGCTTGTAGACGTAGTATGGCTTTAAGCCTTCAACATACTTCCTCTGGTCATCGTTCTAGAATTCTTACAAAGCAAACTGTATTAATTTTGGTCCAATATATTATCTGAAGTATGTAGTTTGCATATACAGATTATCTGAAGTCTGTAGTTTGCATAGACAGAGATGGTACGAGTAGATCTATCGCTGGTTAAAGTTGGAGAGTGAGGGTACGTCAGGATGGAATCCATTCCCCTGCTCAGTTTGTTCCCATCTCAATCAACGTTGTTCCTTCGCCGCAGGCCAGCTAGCTCGATCAGCGGCACGCACGCATGCGCATGCGAGTACCCAGCACAGCAGCGGTGCCGCTCCACATCGTCTTCCTCTCACCACGTACGCATCCCGAACCTCCACCTGGCCGCGCGCATGGCTCCGTGCCTCTCGCCACCCTCTCCTCACGGCCGCTTTATATACCATCACTCCACTCGTCGTCTCAAGACCATTCCATCCAACATCGCCGATCACCATGGAACCTGCACCAAGATCGCCGTTGGTAGTACTGGTGCTCGTCCTCTCCCTCTGCTTCTCCCTCGCGCTTGCGTCGTACGAGGGAGGGATCTGGAGGAGGCAGGGCGGAGGAGGGGAGGGGAAGGGGACGAGGGCGCTCCGCCGGCCTGCCGTACCACTTCGGCGAGGAGAGCTTCCGGTACTGGACGCAGACGCGGCACGGGTGGTTCAGGGTGCTCGACCGCTTCGCCGATGAGCTGCTCGAGGGGGTCGTCGGCGACTACCGCGTCGCCGTGCTGGAGGCCGCGCCGCGCGCCTTCCTGCACCCCAGCCACTACAACGCCGACGAGATCTTCTACGTCAAGGAAGGTGATGTACACTGAGAAAGAACCGACACGCAAACTCTTCGCACCATGACCCGTCCGTACTTTCGTAGTACTGTTTGTGCCGACGAATATATTCCTGCGTGCGGGCGTGCGTGACAGGTGAGGGGGTGCTTGTGCTGCTGCGGGAGGGGAGGAGGGAGTCGTTCTGCGTCAGGGAAGGCGACGTCATGGTGATCCCGGCGGGCGCCATCGTCTACTCGGCCAACACGCACGACTCCAAGTGGCTCCGCGTCGTCATGCTCCTCAAACCCGTCTCCACGCCGGGGCGATTCGAGGTTAGCGCGAACTCCTCTGCCTACGACGACAACACTCACGTACGCCACTCGATCTCTTCCGCTCGCATGCAAGGACTAATTTTTCGTATCTGTTGATCGGCACACAGGAATACTTCCCTGTCGGAGGCGAGCGCCCGGAGTCCTTCTTCAGCGTCTTCAGCGACGACGTTCTCCAGGCGGCATTCAACGTACGTAGGCGCACACGCAGATCACTGACGCTGTATAGTTGTCGGAGCTTCTTGATTCGTGTTTCTGATCGAACACTTTAAATCGATCTTGATTGTGCCCGATATTGTGCATGAATTTCTTGTCTCAAAGACCCGCCGGGAAGAATGGGAGAAAGTGTTCGAGAGGCAGCGCAAGGGCGAGATCACAGTTGCTCCCGAGGAGCAGATACGGGAGCTGAGCAAGTCGTGCTCTCGAGGTGGAGGAGGCGGCGGTGGGTCGGGTTCCGAGTGGGAAATCAAGCCGTCCAGCCTCACCAGCAAGTGGCCGTGGTACTCCAACAACCACGGCAGGCTCTCCGAGATCACCGGCGACGAGTGTCCGCAACTCCGGAAGCTCGACATGGAAGTCGGCCTGGCCAACATCACCAGCGTAAGCTTCCACACATAGCTTAGTTTTCTCGCGTCATGCATGCCATGCATGCCTTTGGATTCCACCAACGCTAGCTAACGCTGAAAATGTGTTTGCTTCGTTCGCCGTACGTACGTGCAGGGCTCGATGTTGGCGCCGAGCTACAGCACCCGCGCCACCAAGATCGCCGTCGTCCTGGAGGGAGCGGCTTCTTCGAGATGGCGTGCCCGCACGTGTCCGGCCGGTCGGAACGCCGGGAGCGCGAGCACGAAGAGGAGGAAGGACATGAACAGCAAGAAGAGGAAGAGGACGATGAGCACGGCGGGCAGAAGTCAAGAAGCTACAGGCAGGTGAGGGCCCACATCCGGGAGGGCTCGGTGATCGTGCTCCCGCGGCGCACCCAACGACGCTGGTCGCCGGGAACAACGGGAACCTCGCCGTCCTCTGCTTCGCCGTCCGCG
>JAYGGG010001039.1:0-14130 GCA_036346245.1 Bonia amplexicaulis | reverse complement strand
AAGAAGGTGGTGAGACTTTTATAGGGCTTGGATGGTAGTGGGAGCAAGAGCTTGCACACGGCGATGGTGGCGTGTGGCCGGTAATGGTGGCGCACTAGAGCTTTTGGTAGCGTGGTCGGCGATTGCGGTGGCACCTTGATCTCGGTGCTCCTCTTGGCGCTAGTGGGCTCGCGAGTGGCATCGGTCAATTGTGGGTGCATGCGTCGTGCCAAGGATGCATGATTTGGCGGCGACGGTGAGACAGGCGCTGGTAGCCGTGGCACGTGGCTATTGTTGTGAAGACAAGCTTTAATGACAGTGTCAGAGACATGGCAGCGCACATACATCTCTTTGACGAGTGCGGTTCTGGCGTCCGCGGTGACGGCAAACAAGGCGGTCGGGTGGCGAAGCGCATAAGGGGAAGACGGAAGGGAAAGGCACCGTAGCAGAGGAAAGCGGAATGGCCAAAAAGGGAAAGTAGAAAGATCAGGAATTACCGAACTGGGAAAGAAATTCAAATTCAACCAAAATTCAAGAAAATTCAAAATTTTCTAAATTTTTAGGCTATTACATATGGCTTATGTATTCACTTAAATAAAATAAACAGGACGGCTTCTCTGTCGCTGTTTTGAAGCGACTTATTGGGATAGACTTTTTGAAGCAACTTATCGACATTCAGTTCACTCACACAAGCATTCACGGTAGGATAAATAACTATAAACCGCAGTCATAAATCGTAAAGCACAGTAGAAAAGAACCCTCCCAAAATATTAATAGATGGATTTTCTGTCTATGCTCCATCCTTGTACGACGAACTTGAGAGGCTCGATTGACACATCAACAATAGTGGCCATGGCGGCAGCATCCATCTTAGAATTAAGTTTTGAGGTACATCATCTTGAGCACAATCAGTTTGATGTCATGTTCAAAAATCCTATAGTTTTTAGTTTTTGGATATGGCTTTTGGATTTTAACTAATTGCAAGAGAGATTGAAGGAGTAAGAGATACTCGTGTTGAGAAACTATTTTGTTCAAAACAGCTTCTATAGTAACTCTTATAAATAATTTATAAAAAAATATCTTAAAAATCACTCTATTTAAAAATTGATTTTTAAAAACTGCAACACAGGAGCTATTTGAACATGAGCTGACTCACTTACCATAATTGCGGCCTATCGTATAGTACACGGCTCTTTCACTATCTTCAGTGCATATTTGGCGCTTTACTTTTGCACGCACTACGACGAGGATAATTACTATCTGATGGTGACTATATTACTCCCGGCCAAACCGATTTTGATGTTGAGGATATCGCGAGTCTGTCAAAATTGCTGTAGTTTTAACTAACTGTGAGAGAGTAAGAAGTAAGTGATGTTTACTTTGAAAAGCTATTTTATTTAAAATAAAATTTTAAAAATAGGTTTTACAGAAACTTTTATAAATAGTTCATAGAAATCGTACCAAGAAGCCATTCTATTTAATTTTGAACTTTTAAAAGTTAAAAATAAAAACTGCTTGAAACAGTGTAGGTGTGACGGCATGGGTTTTAGGCCCCGCTTGTTTCGATTTCAGCTTCTAACTTATTTTTTTATTATTTATAAATTTCATCTTTTTCTGAACTTTTGATTTTTTTAGCTTTTTTGTCGGTTCTTCTTTTCCCATATTCGTTTGCGTTGTTCGTGATGAGTTAGCATATTTTTTCTATTTTTAAATTTAATTACGCCAAATAAGTTATCTTTAATAATAGTAAAATTTCAACCACTATAGTATTATTTTAGTTATAAATCACAACTTTTTAACCCACGGAGGGGTTCTTAAAGCGCAGAAGGATGAGAGTTGTACAGAAATGACAGGTAATCTGGACGGCCTTGAGTGGGCAGTGAAGGTAACATGGTCGTATGGCCAAAGTTTGTGTCTGCTTATCTGAAGACATGTACCCTCACTCTATGTGTTAATATGGTTTTTATTTTATTTTCTTTTTTTACCGCATGTTGTTTATTGGACCATAGCGTAATTGGGGTAGGATCATGCTAGCCGAAGATCACTTTAACCGCTTCTTTTTTTTTAAAAAAAAAAATTGATCTCCAAACATCCTTAGCATATCTCCTTCCTCCTCCCACCATCCCCAGTGAGAGAAGGAGATGTGAGGGAGGGGAGGCGAGACAAGGAGGGGGAAGCTGAGGGGGGAGAGTCAAGGGGAGTGGATCTGGAGCGAGTGAGTGGAAAGAGAGAACAAGAGTGTGACGGGAGATCGGGAGGAAAGAAGAGAGCAAAAGGAGGAGACGATGGTCGATGCAAGGGGATTGAGAGAGAGGTAGGGCACGAGGCCTTGAGCGTGAGCGTGGATAGCCGGATATGCCCCTTGGTGTGATCGAACGACCAGAAGCTTGCAGGACCTCAATGTAATTGTAAGAAACCACAAGGAGTTTTATGCAAAAATATGTGTGTAAGCCCTTGAGCCGCCGTTTCAGTCGGAGCGTCGCCGTGATTTAGGAAAATTCAGAGTTTGTTTTGCAAAACCAAGAACATGGGTGATCTGAGAGACCGTTGAATCCATCCCCTTTAAGGTAGGTAATATAGTATTAAGTGCTTCAGAACTATATCTGGGTGCTCCGTCTAGCAGTCAACACTGGAAAATTCTACATTTCTCACCATGGCCTGCATATTAGCATCCCAAACTTCCATGGCTATATGCAAGCATCTCAAAATCAGTTTAGAGATCGAAGGTTATCCCTCCCCCTCCCATAAAAATTACACCAATCAAAGTTTGCAGCGCATATTCAGCAGGGTACTCAGAAATTCATCAGATCTAGAAACTCGTCACCTTCGATGAATATTACATGTTTCATTACTATGTCTAGCTGATCAGTCCAGCAAGTAAAACTTTTCATATTTCACCATAGCCTTCTTGCTAGCATCCCAAACTTTCATTGCTATTATACGTTCATGATCATATATTCGTTTATATTTAAAATTGTTAAAACAATTTATTTATCACTATTATAATAACATATCACTATATAAAGAATCATTAATCATAACTTAAACTAGAGTGAATATCATGTGTTGCAGCGGATCTATTTATTAGATATATGTGTGGTTTTAATATGTAAAATAATTTTTACTTTCTAAAATACGAAGGGCGATTATAATTTAAATATTTTTGTTTGTATGAATAAGGCATAGCTAAATTGAAACATTAGTGATGTATGTAATTGAAAAAATATGAAGAGAAAGCCTGTTCACGATCAAAAGGATGAGTAATATGTGTGTGATTATGCCCGTGTGGATGATAATTCATGTTTTTTTATCTACCATAGCATGCTCCTCAAAGACACAACACTTTTCTACTTTACTCATAAAAAGGAGTTGGTGTGGTTGTGATGGGGCTTCAGCCATACTCTCCTCTCCTCTCCACACTTTGAAATATCTTTTATGGATAGATCTACGTAGACACGTGTGTGTTATCTTTAAGACCTCCTATAAAAGATGGCATTATGTGCACATATGTATATGTATGCAGCCAGTTGATCTGATGTGAATTATATATGCATTTTTTAGATTTGAGGTTTAATATTTTTGTATTTATAAGTTTAGAACTTATATTATATTTATCTGATACCTGTTGCAACACACGAGTACTATGCTAGCGTAATCAACTTTTTTCTTTAAAGTTTGTGGTAGAGCGTACACTCTAAATTATCTAGAGCTTGTTGCAAAGCCTAAACTAACTATACATGAGAATTTTCTATAAGTTTGTAGGAGGTGAGACTCAACTCTACTGGAGTATCCTTGGATGTATATGGAATAAGTGGGGATGGTATACCGGGCGTGTTGTGTACGGCAATGTTGTTTAAAAATATTGTTTCAGGAAATATTATGTTTCTGAAACGATGTTTAGAAGTGTTATTCTGTAATATTTTTGTTAGAAGCATTGTGATTTTATAAAATTACTCAATTTAGATTGTTCCCCGTGTCAATGACAGAGAAGTACAGACGATACAACTGCTACGTTGTGTAGATGTCGCTGTCAAGTTGTCATTCCATGACTGCAATCAACTGATCAATTGTTTTAGTTTCGCTATCCAATTTGCTGAATTCCAGCTCACCGAATCAGCAAGGCGACATTTCATGTCACTGCTTGATTTGACCTTTTGCTGTTCGCTGGTAAAGGAAGTGAGCTAGGTCTAAACAGATCCCTGTATTACAGGTCAATTCCAAGATAAAAATGCTATGCATCTCTTACTAGATATCTCTGGGCATGGTTTGCCACAGGGGCAAATTACTATATCACTATTTTGGGTACTGTAGCTTACTGCTCGGTTAGACTGAAAAATAGTGGTTTATGGTTGAAATTGCATTGTAGCTAACTGAAATTATACTGTAGTTGAAGATAGCTTATTTAGTGTAATTAAATTTAAAAAAAATTAAAAATAGAAAAAATATGTTATATCATCACAGACAACACAAACGAATACGGGAAAAAAACTAGCAAAAAACTAAAAAAATCAAAAATTCAGAAAAAGACGGAATTTATGAATAGTGAAAAATAAATCAGAAGTCAGAAACTCAAGCCGAAATAAGCGGGGCGTAAATTTTGTTAAATCTTCAACTTGGTTGCAAAGGATGATTTGTTCTTGCACAAGACTAAACATGATTCTTCTCTATCATGCATCTTGCTCTTCCCAATCATGTTCTTTATCCTGAAATAGCAGTGCAATATGGTAAAATGAGATACGCGTATGGAAAACTTGGTTGCTAGGAAAGCTTCAAGTCAAAAGGATCCACACCAAGTCTTACCAAACTAAGAATTTAGCAAATATCAAATTTGGATTTGACGTCTGATCAGTGCAGAAGCGATATTATTCCGAGCCATTGGATAGTTTGAATACGAGATTGTCTATGTACATATGCTACCTTAACACGGGAGTCACGGGACCAATAGAAACTGTGGAAGACAAGAATATTGACCAAACCGAAACACCTCTAGTGGCTGTGTAGATTGTAGAGATAAGATACATGTACAGTGAACTTGCTCTCAGTAAGCACCAGCAGCTTGCTCGCTCTAATGGCTCCCCAGCTCTCCTCCCTCACTGCATCCGCAGGCATGTGTTTAGTTTCCGCTCTTGCTATAGCCTTACTGGTGATCACCCTGTACATCGTTGGCGTTGTTGCACCCTTCGCCGTCTTCTGCATCAAAGAGTTTGCCCAGAGAGCCCCGGACCGGCCACCGCTCATCGGGACTGTGTTCCGCCAGCTCAAGAACTTCGACAGGCTCTTCGACGAGCATGTGGTATATGCGCTTCTGCACCGCACTAGCAGGCTGGTCTTTCCCGGGCACAGTGAGCTCTTAACCTCTGACCCAGTCGTAGTTGAGCATATCCTCAAGACCAGCTTCAGTAAATACAGTAAGGTGATTTTCCATGCTAATCATCTTTGCCCCTTCTCTCTCTTTCTTGAGGATTAACATGCCAATAGACAGTTCTTCTGTACGTCACATGTTCAACTCCTGCAAGATTTATACAAAGGATGACAAATTGGAGCAGTATGTTAACTATTAACTACATGCTACAATATGCTATGATCTGATTCAATAACAGCGTGTTTTGAAGGCAATGTTATACAGCAAAGTATAAAGGATGACTATAGCATATTGCCATGTAAAATAAATCTAGTAATTGTCATCAGGTAGAAACTTAGCTAAAAGTGAGCCTATGCCCCAAGTTAGTCAGCCTATTTGTATTAGCTAAACCATGTAGGCAAGGGAGTAGATTGAGTAACCATGGAAAAAATATATAAAAAATTGAGCCTATGAGCACAAATTTTGATGATGTTTAATCCTAATTCACAGGGGGCCTTCAACACTCAAATCGTGAAGGATCTCTTTGGGGATGGAATTTTTGCAACAGATGGGGACAAGTGGCGGCACCAGAGGAAGCTAGCAAGCCAGGAGTTCTCAACCAAAGTTCTACGTGACTTCAGCAGTGGTGTGTTCAGAATGAATGCTGCAAAACTGGCAGAGAAGATATCATTGGCAGCAGCTAACAGAATTACTATAGACATGCAGGTATTTCTATTATAACTATGATCAATATGAAAGACAATATTAGTAAGTAATAAAATACTGTTTGTAGCCGTAGTGTCTGCTCTGTTTTAATTTAGAACCTAACTTACACGGGGAAACCGGCAAAGCTAATTTGTTTTGGGAAGAAAACTGGAACAAACATACTTTTATTAAACACTCCTGAATTGGGCTATATATTACTCAGTTTTCTGAATAAGCAAACAAACATAAGCACTAATTTGAATCCGAGTTAAAGTTTAAGGGACTATGTTTGTTCCAAAAGTTGAGTGACTTAAAAAGGCTCAGCTACAAAGTTCAGAGATCATCCTGGTAGTTCTCCCTATTCCAACCTTTTGATTGCAAATCAAGTCACTGTAATGCAATTTTCCTCAGGACCTTTTGATGAAAACAACTATGGATTCAATCTTCAAAGTGGGGTTCGGTTTTGAGCTCAACACACTATCTGGATCAGATAAATCTAGCATTGAATTCAGCAAGGCCTTTGATGAGGCAAACTCTCTTGTTTACCACCGATATGTTGATATATTCTGGCAACTGAAACGGTATCTTAATATTGGATCAGAAGCCAAACTCAAGAGGACCATTCAGATCATCGACGACTATGTGATGCAGCTGATCCATCAAAAGAGAGAGCAAATGAAGAATGGGCATGATTATGTAATGGCTACGAAACTCTACTATAGTTTGTTACAGTATTGAGTATGATATATTGCCCTTTCTAAATTCTAAAGGCTCATGTTTTTCGAATAACAACTAACTTGATGCATAAAGTTCAACTTGGCAATGAAATAGGAGATCTTGGTGATCAACCATTTCAAATTCACATCCTAGCAAAGATGCAAGACTTATTAATACATACTACATGACATTAATTCCAAACAGCTTTGGTTTTAAAGTTAATGTGTATGCCAATTCTGGAATAAGTTCTGAATTTGGTCACTTAAAAGTAGTAGACAAAGCTAAAATACTACCTATTTTACTTTGGATTTTATCTTATCTTTTATGACGCAAGCAGAAATCCAAAGAGGACATACTGTCAAGATTCATACTAGAAAGCGAGAAGGACCCTGAGACGATGAATGACCGTTACCTGCGTGACATAGTCCTCAACTTCCTGATTGCGGGAAAGACACCACGGAAATACCCTCTCCTGGTTCTTCTACATGTTGTGCAAGAACCCCATAGTGCAGGATAAGGTTGCCCTCGAAATCAAGGAGTATGTTGAGAGGGCCAAGGAAGATAACATTGAAAACTTCACTGCAAAATTGAACGAAGGTGCTACTGACAAAATGCACTACCTCCACGCTGCAATCTCGGAGACACTCCGGCTGTATCCCGCTGTTCCAGTGGTACGAATAATTTCAAAGGCTATTCCTTGTACAGAGTAGAGTTCAACTAAAATAAACCCAGACATGATTTGTTTTGATTTGGATCTGGCATAAGCACCTACTTAGAGGTACCTTATCATAACCTGCAACACTGGATATAGATTCTTGAAGAACTAAGGTATAGTAGCATTTTAATGGACTGTATTCCCCATGGTATAGTAGCATTTAAATAATGATGACACTGAAGAACTAGGTTAATTTTTGGTGTTAGCATACTTAGTATGGTGACCTAAATGATAATCATGAGAGGTCCGTGAATCTATAGTTAACAACAACAACAAATTAAGAAGAAAATTGGTTATTCTGGAAATTCAAGGTTAGATACTACAATCTAGATTCTTGAAGTTTCCACTAGGTGTTCTTAGAATGAATTTGCACTTGGCAGTCTGTTTTGTCCACAAAAAGAAATAAATAGGGATGGGAGGACTGTAGTAAGAGGTTGCAAAAATTGCAAGTGCTGCTCATGAAAAATTGGAGACAAAAATTAATTACTCAACATAACGCTAAACCACTGTTAAATTTATTAAAGACATATTCAGTATGACACTGATTTTTGCAAAACATTATTCGATTATAATGGCATTGCCTTGGTAAATTTTTCTGTGGCACTTTTGCAGGATGGTAAGATGGCAGATGAAGATGATGTGCTACCTAATGGCTATAGAGTGATAAAAGGAGATGGAGTGAGCTACATGATTTATGCCATGGGGAGGATGACGTACCTTTGGGGTGAGGATGCCAAAGAATTCAGGCCTGAAAGATGGCTTGTGAATGGAGTATTCCAGCAAGAGAGCCCTTACAAGTTTGTATCTTTCAATGTAAGTGTAACTGGGGGAAATCATCTCACCACATGTTTAAAAATCCTAAATTTTTACTAAGTGAACAAGGCCAACTCTTGTTAAATTAGGTCCATGATAAGCACAAACCAGATCCTCACCAAGAATTTGAAAGAAGAAACACGTAAAACACGTAAAGCAGAAAATTAACTCTACAATATTGGATTCCAACTGAAGTAGGAAACAATCATGCTACCAAATTGTTAGCTGTGATAAATCATAGCTGTACTTTCAGAATGACTACAACAACTAACATCAAGTGGTTACTGTAAGATATGAATGAAGCTCAAGTGTATTGCAATAGCCCATGGGGCTTATATAGTACATGAGACATATAAAGATCTAAACCCTAGACAATAGAAATGACCTAAATACCCTTAACACCCCCCTCAAATGTAAGGCGTATACAATAACATTACATTTGAAAAGGGTTAACACTAAAAATAGGGAAAATCCAAAATTCATGTCTTGAAGATGTCGTCAAAGCGTATAACTCTTGTAAATTTATGTCAGAAAGATCGTCTTCCATCCGAAATTGTGCAGCAGCCCATGAAGCACAAAGTGCAGGGGCCGAGAAGGTAGGGGTAAGCGAGAACAAAGTCGACCGCGGTAATACGATGAAGAGGATATGGAAGGTGACGCATGTAGAGAGTTATCACATCAAGCCAAAAAAGGAGATAGAAGCATAACGACACAGATCAAAATCCGAGACGGCGGCAGCGTTGTGCACAACAAACGCAACAGAGGCGCAGTGCAGAAAAGCGTGATGGCCTTAGAAGCTCGAAGCGACGGTTCAAAGAGAAGCGGCGGCATCATGAAGACTTCTACGATCTACAGCGGCTCAAAGAGAAGAGCGGCGGCTGCGGCTATGCGAAAGGAAGGAGATGACTACACTCATTCGAGAGGATAAACTGTAGCTAGCAAAGCAATCGGCTGGTTGACAAGGATTTTGTGGACTCGGACGGTTTTGACAAACTCAAATATAGATACTACGGATTTAGATGGATGCAACAGAAGACTAAAGAAAAGACTCAAAAGGAAAACACTTTTGAGATAGACCTGATTGCTCAGGAATCCACCAAGCAATCATCGGATCCAACCCCATCTACCCTCGCTCGCGTAGAGGAGCGAGAGCTGGGGACTTGAGGCTCGGCTGGAGGTGGTCGGCGGCGTCGGGAGCGAGGCGAGGATGCAACACCTCGTCGATGGCGGCGGCATCTAACGGAGGGCAACCAAGGCGGCCAAGGCGTGGGGTCGGGAGGCGCGGTGGCTGGATCAGAGGCGGCGACAGCCACAAGAGCGACGATGGCGGTAGAAATATGACAAATGAGTGGCGGATGTGCACGTCGGCAGCGGGGAGGAGAAGGCCGACTCGGAGTGTGGTGGTGGATCTCGATGGCGCTAGGAGGCATGACCGGATCCGGGCGGCTGGCGGCGAGCTCGACCAGATCCCGGGCGAGAACGGCCGGATCGAGGTTGGCGTGCAGAAGCCCGATCCGTGGAGGAGCCGATCCAGTGGCGGTGACCTAACGTGGCGAGCTCGGCGATCCGAGGCGCTCGGATCCGGGCAGGAGCGGCCCGGATTCGGAGTTGGTGGCGGTGGAGGCCTTCTAGCGTCTGTGCAGATGAGCAAGCGTGCATGAGCGTGGAGGTAGCCACCCAGAGTGGAGCACCTCTCGGCGCGATGGCGCGGTGACTGAGCTAGGTTCTAAAATCAATGCTCTGATACCATGTAAAATATGAATGAAGCTCAAGTGCATTGCAATAGCCCAAAAGGCTTATATAGTACATGAGACACATAAGGATATAAACCCTAGATAATAAGAAATGACCTAAATACCTTTAACAGGTACATGTACCCTAATGAAAAAGAAAGATTGCATGTGTTAACATCAGTTCTCAATTTTACTCTTTTAAAAGCACAAGAAGCTAATTTCATTTTCCTTTAAACAGCCATTTGCATTTAACAAGTCTTCTTTCCATGATCAGGCGGGCCCTCGTATCTGCTTGGGGAAAGATTTTGCATACAGGCAGATGAAGATCATTGCTGCTACCCTGATACATTTCTTCAGGTTCAAACTGGAAGATGAATCCAAGGATGCAACATACAAAACAATGTTTACCCTTCACATCGATAAAGGCCTTCATTTGTTTGCATGTCCCGAAAAATTCAGTTTGAACACCCAAACAACCTACTGCATGCTTTATTAGTTAGTACTGTACTGGAAATATGTACATTTCCAACAGCTACTCCTTTAGGCAAGTTGTAAAGACCCATGCCAGGTACTTACATAAGAACAACAAAGCAGCATGTGACAATTTGCAGGGTAAAATTAAGGTACTTAATGAGTTTGTTTATGCTCCAGTTACCATTCCAAAACCATGGAGCCAAATATGGCCAACACGTTGTAAAACACACAGATTGAATTATCAGTACATCTTCTTAATCGCATAATAGTACAGTGGGAGGTGATTCCATGCTCTCCCAAATAGTGAATTGCACAAATATTAAAGCACCTTCAAAGGTGGATTGAGGTTACTTACCCTTTGGTTGGTGCTTTAAGATTTGTACATATCTATAGGAGTGAAAAGCATAGATTCACTTCTAGTATAATACCCATTACCAAGAATAGTATAATGCCCATTACCAAGAATACTATAATGATCCATTCGGGGAAGTAAAAGAACAAACGACCTGGAACCCAAACAGCAATGTTTTTTCCTTTTCAAATTGCCTACAAGACAGTACAGAACCTGAACTATAAGCTACTCTGATTTCAGCAGAGTAAGTTCATTAAGGATACAATAAGCAGATAAAAAATAAATGGTTACAAGGATGCATTTTCAGCTAGAGTCAGAAGTTGAAGTCCAGGCCTTGATGTCCAGCCTTTGATATTTCTGTATTTCTCAATCGCCTCTTTTCTTAGACACTCGTGAGAAGCATCTGAAGGACTCTTCACCTTCAAAAGTAAAACCATACATTTAATAAAGAATATAGATTAAGTGAAAGGAGTTCAGATAGAGGGATGGTAGTGCCTTGACTGATGAGACCTGCCAGTAGAGGTGAAGTAAGTGCAATATACCAGAGAAGGAAGGTACCTTTGGGAATGATAACTTTGGTGGAGCATCAACAGTTTCACCAAATTTGAATTTTGCACGACTAGGGAAACCCAGAAGAGTCTCCATCTTACTGCCCTTGCGCTTCCTTTTCTTCTCATCCAGGTGTCTGAAATTGTGGTACAAGAAATGTTATTCCTTGTTTACACCTTAATGAGAGAAACGGAGGTTTCCTTTAGGCAACAGTCAGCAGGTGTTTACTAGAACATTTGTAACTTTCAAAATAAACACAATTAGCTTAGCATCACTTGAAAAAGGATTTTTGTTTCACATGATGCAACAAAGAATTCCAATGGCTGGATGCAAAAGCTACATGATGAAAAATGGCACGGATCAAATGCTTAGACAACTTACTTCTTCCTTTTCTGCTTCTTTGACACCGAGACGTTTTCATCCAACTCTTTGAAACGAAGATCCATAGCCATCCCTCACTTCCGCTTTCCCCTTGCTTCCATCCGCATTCATGTTCTCATCAGCAACCGGTCCATCCTCGCCTCTAATCTTTGCTGCCTTGGCATCAGCAGGTGGCTCCAAGATCTGCTTCTTAGATTTCTGTGTGAACATCACAGACAGTGAAAAAAAATCCAAGACAAGGCACCCACTGCTAAAGAAAATAGTGCAGAAGCTAATACATCGTATTTTAACATGTTGTTCTTGTTTACGCAAATAGCGAACCAATATCAAGAACCAATGTAACACTGTGAATCAGATGAACAGAACGAGTGCAGGGCAACAATAGGCAAATGTGCTTAAAGATAGCAGGCATCTTTAACCAGGAAACGAGCCGAATTCCATTATATTCTACGCTATTGTAATGCATTCCATTCCATCCCTCATTGCATTTTGATTCAGCATTTCCTGAGTGGAGATGCTTATTTTCGAGCAAGGCAGATGCATTTTCAGTTTTATATGGAAATTGGCTTATGCTTGCTCCGGGAGAAAAATCTATTCTACCCGCATTACCTTATCTTTCCCGCCTTGTTCTTGGCCGCGCCGTCATCGCCTTGCTTCCCGGGATTCCCTCCTGGGCAGCCACCACCACCAGCACGGGCAAAAGGTCAGGGAGTAGGAAATTAGCAGATTTCTATTGCTGTAGTTGAGGTGATGGGGGTAATGGAAGCGCACCAGAGGAGGCGTCGGCGTCGTATTTGGCGCTACTGTTCTGCTTGATCTGGAAGGCGATGAGGCGGCGGAGCTTGGGCGGGAGCGCGTCGAGCTCCCGCTGTTTCGGCGGCGGGGGCAGGCGCGTGTCACCCCGTGCGCCGCACGGTAGTTCTTCCCCGGCAATCCGGCATCTCCTCCTCCGCCTTCGCCGCCGCGCGACCGCTCCTCCCGCTCCCTGGTGCGGCTCGGGGCTTGTGGGCCTTTGGGCTTTCGCAATTCAGCCCACCTAAATAGCACTTGCTCCGCGTGTGCGGAACAAACAAACTTGTCGCGACCTCGAGTGGCAACAGATGGCAGCGGTGACGACTCGTGCCCAGTGTCTGCTTGGCTTCCGTCGCCGTGCGCCGCTGCCTTTCCCTTCGCTCCCACGCGCGGCGACCAACCCCGCCGCACCCCACCGTCGCGGCGTGGCAGTGCGCATGGCCTCGTCGGATGGCTCGGCTCCGCTCAGCACCACCGTCGCGGTGCCCGGCGCGGCGGGACCCGTCCGCGTTGTGGCCGCGCCGGGCCTCCCCGAGGCGGACTTCAGGAACGCGGTTGAGTCCGCGCTGTTCAAGCAGTGGCTGAGGAACCTGCAGACGGAGAAGGGCGTCCTCACCTACGGGAGGCTCAACCTCAGGCAGATCCTCATCCAGGTGCTCTCTCTCTCTCTCTCTCTCTCTCTCTCTCTCTCTCTCTCTCTCTCTCTCTCATCGATGTGTCATACATTTCTTGATCAAAATGAGATTGGGCTTTAAGTATTTCTCAGCATTCAGCGAACTATTGAGTGCGTGCATCTGAATTCACCGTGCTGCGTTGTGTGCAGGGGGTTGACATATTCGGAAAACGTGTGGGCTTTCTCAAGTTCAAAGCTGACATCGTCGACGAGGAGACCAAAACCAAGGTGATCAGAATGTTGCCGTCCACGGTGCTTGTTTCTTACTACTTTAATTTCGATGTGCGCTGGTTTTGATCTTAGATGCCCTGCTTTCCCATGCCATCTATTGGGCTTGTGATCATTTGGGAATTAGGACTAACATTGGTACTGATACCGCGGTATAATGTTCCGTATTCTTATTAAGACAGTCCAAATTAGCTTATCAAGACTTGATTGATAGTCCAACTGAAATATATGCAATTTGTCATAGGTAGTTTGTCTTTAGGATGCTAAGGCACATATTTGTGTAGAGATCATAGGTGGATAGGTGGGTGCTTAGCTGATAGGATAGGCCGCCGGGGGCGCTGGAGTGGGGCCAAGGTGAGCAATATTTGTGTTCCACCAGGGTTTGCTAATGCGGAATATATAGGCTAAAGCACCACACGAGTGACATTTGGTGGCTTTGCGTTAGTGCATGGTTTTAAAGAAAATTGTTCAACTGTGTGCTTATTTTAATCTTTATTTTAGGTCTTTCCTAAATTCATTGATGTTCCTTTTTTTGCCTTTTCTTATGGATATGGTGTATGTGTTGCACTAGCAAGATTAGGGTTTTGTTAATATTATCTTTTGACAATATATTTAGGTTCCAGGAATTGTCTTTGCAAGAGGTCCTGCTGTTGCTGTGTTGATTCTACTGGAGTCTAA
>JAYGGG010000662.1:0-15446 GCA_036346245.1 Bonia amplexicaulis | reverse complement strand
TTCTTGTAACATGTATACGTTGGCCTTTGGCCGATGGGAATACACATGAAGCTTGAAGCCTACTTCATAACATGGTATCAGCCTAGGAGAAGGCTAGGGTTAGGGTTTCCCAACCCTAGCTGCCGCCGGCTGCCGCCAAGCCCGAATCTGGCCATCCTTGTGCCGGATCTGGTCGTCTCCGTAGCTGCCAAGCCGGAATCCAGCCCTCTTTGCTCCGGATTTGATGATCCGGCCATCTCCGTCGCCTCCAACCCCGGATCCGGCCGTCTCCACTGCTAACAAGCTCGGATCCGACCCTCTGCTGCCACCTCGCCTAGATCCGTTCGTAGCTGGCGTCTGTCACCACCCGGCCACAGCTATGGTCTTCTTCCACATATGATGGCTGCCCATAGTGCTATCTCGGTTCTGAAGGTCATGTTTGATGGGATGAACTAGTCATGTTTGGCGGGATGAACTATCACGAGTGGGCCATGCACATGAGGATCCACATGAGGAGCCAGCATCTTTGGGGCCATCTTACTGGCGAGAGGCTGTGCCCGCCTTGCCCTCCGCTGCTGGCCGCCCCTCAGATCCCTACAGCTGCTAATGAAGCAACCCATAAGGTTGCATTCACTGCCTTTGAGGAGGCTATGGAGGTGTACCAGGCTTAACTTCACTCCTATGAGAGGTGGTAGGATGACGAAGCTCGTGCTTCTGCCATCCTGTTGGGTAGCATGACTGTGGCTATCTTCATGGATGTGGTGGAGCTATCGACATCTCAGATGATGTGGGAGCGCCTTCGTGCCCACTATGAGCCGACGAGTGATGCTATGTATCTTTTGGTTGTACACCAGGCGCACTCTCTTCAGTAGCTTGATGCCACAGTGGACGACTTTTACCAGCAGATGTTTGCGGTGTGGCGTTAGTTTGACTCTCTAGGATTGGATGTCTGTTGGACCTGTCCCTGCTGTGTGCGTTAACATGCTCATCTAGAGACTCACCGTCTCTGAGTTCCTCACGTGTCTTCGGTCAGAGTTTGAGCCTGTCCGTGCTCACCTCTTGACTTATTAGCTTTGTCCATCTGTGCTAGAGGCTCTCATGGCTGTTCGTGCTGATGAGACTTGTCTTCGTAGTGTGGTACCTGTAGCCCACCTCCATTCTGGCTGCTCGGGCGCCTCCTCCAGCACCTGCTCCTGCCGCACCGGTGCCTCCAGCTGCATTGATGGCAGCGGCGTCTACTACGGGTCTTCACTACACCTTCTGTGACCGTGATGGTTACACGTTCCAGCAGTGCTATAGGCGGAAGAACTAGGGCCGCACGGGTGGTCACCCTCCCAAGGGCACTAGTGGCTCTCCCCACTCTAGTGGCTATGCAGTATTAGTAGATCGTATATGGTGCTTTTTGCTTATTTTCCCTACTCTTGTAACCTATATGTTGGCCTTTGGCCCATGGGAATATACATGAAGCCCACTTCATAACAACAATATCTGCAAATTTTTCTTAAGTTATGAGTATGTTCATACAGATTTCCTATGTCTTCTTCAGGTATGTATGTCTTTATGGATCACTAAATTTGGATGTGAGAAGAGCTATCAATTGCAAACCATATGCTAATCTATTCTCAATTATTTTGTCTTGCAGTACCGAATGCACCCTGAAATTAGCAGATTCCCATCATTGCATTTCTATGAAAATAAATTGCTTGATGGTGCTCAGATGACTGAGAAATCAGCTCCGTTCCATGATCATGACTGTCTTGGTCCATACATGTTCTTTGATATTGCTGATGGTCGTGAGTGTTGTGGAAAAAATGCTGCTACACAATCACTTTGCAATCAATTTGAAGCTGATGCAGCACTTGAAATACTATCATTTTTAAAGAACAGGTAACATTGTTGTCTTACTCTTTCCCTGCCCGCTTAAGTTTTTTTTTTTTTGCAGGCAACTGAGGTTCTATACTTGCTTTGTGAACAGATATCCGTTAGAGTTCTCATGTAGAAAAATGGGGATCATAACTCCATATAGGAGTCAACTCTCCTTGCTGCGTTCAAGGTTCACTTCTTTTTTCGGGCCTGAGATTGTTGCTGAGATGGAAATGAATACTGTGGATGGATTTCAAGGTCGGGAAGTTGACATCTTGGTGTTGTCAACTGTTAGAGCCTCCAATTATTCAGGTGATAGACATCACACTGGTGAAGCACGCAACATTGGGTTCGTTGCAGATGTTAGACGTATGAATGTTGCACTAACACGTGCCAGGTTTTCTCTATGGATAGTTGGAAATGCAAGAACATTGCAGACGAATTCACATTGGGCTTCCTTAGTACAGAATGCTAAAGAACGAAATCTGTTTATGTCGGTTAAGAGGCCATATGTTTTGATGTTTGGAAAAGTTCATTCACATTCTGAAGATATTCATGGTACTACTCATAGCTACTATGCGAGTCATCTTGAGCAGAAGGAAAATGAAAAAGGTGGTAGGACAAACTCAGAGAGAAGTGATGCACGGCTCCAGATAGAACAGGGGAGACATGCTGGCAGGACCGTAGAAAAAGAAGGTAGAAGTTTACCGAATGATAAAGCAAAACGATCATCACGCTGGGATCAAAAGAATCCTAAAGCTCAAGACTCCATTGTGAGAAAATCTAGCAAAGAAAAGGAACCATTAACGCAGAATGATGATTTGAGAGCTACCAAGGGCTCATTGAAACAAGATGTTGATCAGTACTCCGTGGTGAGAAAGCAAATGGAAGAAAAAAAGTCGACCATGCGTAACGGTAATCATCTGGAGCTTGCTAAAGGCCCGGCGAAATGGGATCCTAATGACAGCTCTAATGTCAGAAGGCAGAGGCAATGGAATAAACCTGCTAAGGAGAATGCTTGTATGGAAACTGATAAGGCCTTATTGAGCCAAGATGCACTTCAGAATTCCAAGGTGAGAATACATAATGAAGATAAAAAGATCGCCAACCAAAACAAAGATATGGGAACTATCAAGGGCTCATCAAAACATGATTCTATTTTGAAATCGGCGGACAATAATGATGATGCTTGTCCACCAGCATATCCTGACATTCAGAAGTTGCTAGAAAAGGCTAAAGGAACAAGGAAGTTTTCTGAAAAATCAAGACTTGGTAATTCAAATCAAGAGGATTCCTCACTTAAACATGATGGAATTTTGGAATCAGCAAATAAGTATGGTGGTGCTTGTCCACAAACAAACCCTGATATGAAGAAAACGATTAATAAGGCCAAAGGAGCAAGGAAATTTTCTGAGCAACCAAGATCTGGGAACTCAAATCAAGTGGATCCCTCACTGTCATCTCCTTCTGATGAAGCAAGAAGCCATATGCCGGAACTTAAGAAAAGCCAAGCCGCTAACCTAACTGTAACTAGTCAAAATCATCAAATTGCAGAAAGGAAGCGAAAACGGGAGGATGTCGAGTGTTTACTTTCTTCAGCTCTTATATCATCAAAGAAACCTTCCTCAAAGTGTCCTACCAAGAAACCAAAATGAGATCCTGTGGCAAAGGCAAGTTCATACTTCATACTACCTTCAGTTTTTTTTACTGGATACACCCTCCAGTTTTCTATACATAAAAACAGGACGGAGGTTATTTAGAAGGTTGTCCACCAACATTTGTCGTTCTCTATAACCAAATTTCATACCTGTAGTAGCACTAGTGTTACCAGCCCTTGGATAGTTGGATATGCTTGCATACTGTGTCCACTAACCTTTACTGTGTCACCTAGTGGCTGCTAAGTGTTTATTAAAATTTTAATAGCTTATGTGTTGCCTTACTGGCAGTGGTCTGCATTAGTACTAGTATTGGTACAATAAACCCTGCAAGCGGCTTGATGACTGAATGATGTGCTATCATGTGTAGCACTCTAGTCATGGAGGATTTCATAGCAGCATATAACTTGTGCACATGCTTAAAAGGCACCTTAATCTATAGCATTTGGGTAAACGTAACTCCTCGGTTTAATAAAAGTCCAAGATATTACCTACCGCTACTATCACTACTAATCTTAACCAATAGACAAGCATTTCCAATCTCTAGGATTCAAGAATAAACATCCAACAGGATATTAAACATAAATTTAAGTGACATAATATACCATAAATTGAATTTAAGATGAACCAAATAACTGTTGATGAGTTGTAAATAAGTCTAAGCTAAGGAACGTATCAGTTAGTAATATTACGAACCAAGGACTAAGGGAAAATGCAAATTATCCAATTTTTACAATGGGAGTTACTAAATTATTCATGCCTATAAGTGATAAATTACTAGGTGGTGTGAAGAGCTATAAAAGTGTAATTGTTTTATGTTCTGTTTTCACCTAATGTATATCACCTTCAACGATCACCTAAAAACAACAAATAAGTAAGAGTTAGTTCACGACTCAGGAAGTACAAATCAGAACAATTACTGATTCCACATCATTTTAATAATTTATATCTATTTACCATTACCTCAATTTTTGTATCTCATTCTCATCGATTCTCACCCACGTCTCAATATTTCATCTCTCCTTTTATGAATGCAATGCATGTCTTTCTATAGCTCATACTAGTATAGCGGAAGGTACATCCGTCGATTTCACCCTGTACTTCTATTCTGTGGAGATGTCTACCGAAATAAGTCTTTTCCTCCACTCCTGTGAAAATCCTTACCTCTGTAGGTCTTAGCACGTCGGATTAGTCAAATAGTTTCACTCAGCTATTTGACTTTCTCATTGCTCTGGCTCGTAATGTATATGTCATGTTATTAATGAATTCTTCTACCATTTTATCACATATCATTCACCATCGAATTATAACAAAAGGATAATCAAAATTATTGCGTGACATGAATAATTCAATAATAGTGAGAAATTATTAACCATCATCTATTATTTTACTAAGCATTTGCCTTTTATAGTTATGACGACCGATTTGATTAGAAGTTGACAACAGACCTGATGCTACTCCTACAGTAATTACTCATTCTCAATACAAGCCACAACAATCCAAAATAACATTTAGTCGACAACCCTTCTACACGCTCTTCAAATCCATCCTTCTCCCCTGTTATCGGACAGTCTGTCTCAGTACTAAAAACATTATAACATCCAACTCACAAACTTTACCATAGTAAATCATACCAGTTCAGAATCTACACAAAAGTTCCTACTACTTCTTAGTTGGCCACATGATCGGATTAAGTCATCCAATCCCCCGTTTTTAACCAAGAAGATATATTTGTACACATGCAAACAAATCGAACTGTGATGTTTTCAGGAACTACAGGAAATTATCTACCACATTCTAGTTATGACCAAAATTCAATTCTATCATTAAATCAGTGAGATTAATGTTTTCCCACGACTGCGTCCAGCAGCAACGCGGTTCTAGACAACAGCCCCCAAAAGTTCATAATTTCTATTCTACTTGTCCGAAAATCAGCCGCTTGGACTCCCTGGAATTTTTAAGAAATTGTCTACACTTTTCATGTAGAGCAAATACCCAGATTATACCATCTATTGTTTTTAATCTACAGATTAACACGTGCCTAGATAGCCGGCTTACAAAATTCATAACTCGAAATCTATTTATCCGATCGATAAGAATAAAAATTCCGCTGAAAGCTATCGAAATTCTCTACAACTTTCCAATAAATGCATTATCAAATTACGCACAAACGATACCCGAATTCATAGTACAACAATATAGCAGATTAAATCGATCTATTATTCAATCCCCTTGACGAACACTTGCTACCTTATCTCTCTAACCCGATTCTAATCTCTTAATAAAATTAACAAAACAGAGGAAATAACCAGATCGTTACCTAAGTGAAGAACGCCAAAACCATGATCTCCCTCTCACTTCCCTTCCCTTCCCTTCTCCCTCCTGGTCCTTGTCCAGCTGCTGACCTACTAGTCGTCTGAATTTCCACAGCAGCGACGCGCCTGCTGTAGCAGTTTGGCCGAAGAGCAGAAATCCCTTGCACAAACTTTGGCGGTACACTTGACGCGGCCAAGCGTGGGCGGGAAACCGTATGTGGCGCCTTGTGGCGAAAGCAACTCGGCGGCTCACGTGTGGGCGACACGGCAGCACACTGAGCAGCCTGCTGGTGTGGTATCGCGCAGGAGCGTGTGTTGGCAGATGAAAGTGACGCAGGTAGATGGTGTGTGATGTGAGGTAGCGCTGGGTGCGTTGGCGCGTGGCAAATGCAGGCTGGCAAGAGAGCGCATGGGCAGGCGGTGCGATGTGAGCGTTGATGACCACATGCGGCAGGCGAAGGTGAGCAGTGCGCTGGCTAATTGGCAAGCGAAGCCCAGCGTTCGGTGCGAGACGCCCTCGGCCGGTGTGTGGGAAAGCAATAACTGCACTGGTGTTGGCGATGGCGCCCAAGCAAAGAACAATGCAGGTAGGGTTTTTAATTTCTGGTTTTGTGCTTATCTCTCCCCACGATCCCTTTTATCACGGAAAAAGATTGATCCGATCACTCACTGTACGAGTCTCAAGAAACGACTTCCTCTCTAAAAATCCAAGCATCTCTTTTTCATGTATCATTTTTTACTATTTATGCATAGGTCCTCAAGAGGGTTATTTTCAGAATATTACAGTAAACCCTGTGCACAGTGCACACAGGCTTGGGTGATTTACAGTATACTGCTGCAATTTACTTATTTATGAATTCCTCCGCTGGTTACAAATATCGTCGACATTAAGAGCTTTCATGCTTCCCGCATATGATTGATTAATTGCACTTGTAATTCTGTTTCTACATCAATCCAACATGTTTACACTTTTATCATATTTACTTCTGTGTTGATTTTTCATTCTATCTAATGTTTATATGTTCACAGTCCCATTTACTGATAGAGGTATATTGATATATGTTATTGATTCTATTGTTCTGAAGCTAATACTCTTATCCATAACACTCAGATGGTAGCAGACAAATTCATCTGCTCAGCAGATCCTTTACAGCTTTTAGCATGCTGATGAACTGATCTCGTGAATACTGCAGCTGCTGTGGTGCGGTTTCGCTGCCGAAACTGTGGAGATACTTGAATTGTGAGATTCCAAAGCTAACATAGCAACTGATTTTCTGAGAGCAGGAATTCTTCTGACATTGATAGATTGTTTCTTTGGAGCCTTTTTCCGTGGCCATCCATTTGGATGCCACGAAATAGAAGGGCCATCCATTTGATAGACTAGAAGGTGATAGTGTGTTTTGATCGAGTTTAAAGATACTGCTTGTAGAAGTGCAAGCCAATTTTGCCCTGTAAATATTTGTAAATAGTACCCTTGTAGCAAGAATGTTCACGGAATTGAGAACTGAGCGTTGCTCAGTTGGCTGGGACGCCGGCGTGCGTCTCAGCCTACCCGGATTCGACTCCGTCGATCTACGTGCTCACCAGGGAATTTTCATGGGTACGCATGCATGTTAAGTGAGACATCACTTTCTCGTGCTCCGGAGATCTTTGCGGTCTTTGAGTAATTTCAATATGTGTTGGAGATGTGCACACGTGTGCGTGTAGTGTGAGTGGTGTGTGCGTGAGTTGTGTGTCTTCTTTGTACCCCTAAAAAAAAGTACGTTCATGAAATTCCACACATGTACCTGATGGTGTCCTTCAAAAACGAGTAGCAAAAGCTTTACCACTCTCGGTCAAGACAAGTGAGGATGGCATTGGCAAAGGAGGTTCGGGGTGGCGGACGGCGACAAATTGCTACTGGCGATAAGCGTGCAGTGGCGCAATTTGGTGGGAGAAAGGCTACATGGAGAGCGCGTTAGCTTAAGTGCATAAGATAGCGTGGAAAGAGGGAATCGGGCTAAGGCTCGCTAGCTCGAATTGCGGAGATGATGCGGTTAGAGTTGAAGAAGATCCAATTGAGTGAGGAGTTTAGAACTAGGGACCACCGTGCAAAGCGATGTGAATGTCAAGGTGGGGCTCACCGGAAGTGAGGAGGGCACGCGGGCGGCGCGGCAAGGGAGCCGCGTTCGGTGCAAAGTAGTGGTGGAAAATGAGGGGCAAGTAGTGAAATGGAGACATGCACTACAGGGAAGATATTGAGCTTCTCGGTCAAGCTTAAGAAGCGCCGATCGTTTGCATGGATGAGAGATTCTTCCGAACTACGACGGAGGAAGATGCTTGTGGCTGCTAGCGATGGGACAACCTTCGGGATGGCTAGATGAGCAAGGAGTGCGTGGGAAGGAGCTCAAAGTCGTAATGTGGCCATGAGCCTTTGGGGTGGCGTGCAACTTCACGGAGTCGTCCATGGCGTTGGTGTGAGGTGGAAGAGATGGTAAGGTGGGCCCTAGGTCCCACCGATTGATAATGAGGATGGCATGAGAAAAGATGGGTCGTGGAAATGCGTCACGCTTTAGGAAGGTGATATGGAAGCGGCTTTGGCTAAAGGATGGCACGCAGATTGGACTAGAAAAGTGGTGGCCAAGTCAGGAAGAATTCGCTGCTATCGGATTTATGTTTTAATTCATTTTCTAATTGATTTACTCACAAAATTGAGTTTCAATTCCTAAAATTAGCAAACTAACTCAAAATTATGAAATTTTTGAGGGCACTTTAGAATAGTTATAACCCAAATAAATTATTTCCAGCCTATGTTAATGTTTTAGTTAATTTTAGAAATTCATTTTCAATTGCTGAAAATTAGAAAAGCTTTTAATGGATGCTCAAAATTTTAAAAGTCCACCAAAATGCAGAAAATGATTATTTGAACCTAATTTAACTAGTAAACAGAATTTTGGGATGTTACATACATTCATTTTGATATAGCTTGTATGAAGAAATATGCAGGCATTATCTGATACTTACAGTTAATCTGTTGAGAACCAAGGGTGGACTACAAAATTATTCAGAATGATGTTTTATCCTGGTTATATATCTCCATATGATGATTGCTTCTGCAGGAAATAAGAATTAAATGCCCTGGAATATGTAGGTCCTCTTTTGTAGGATCCTTTTGTTACAGGGTTTTAAAAATGGAGGTACGACCAACCTTGTAACTAATGTGTATTAAGTTATTGTAATGGTTGAAGACGGTCTTGGGAGAGCGGAGATGGTTGAAGTTGTCCAGCAGCGGGCGGAGCACGCCGGCGACCGTGCCTTGAGGGCGGCGGCCGCCTCCTCGGATTCACGCGAAAACCTCTCTTGCACTGTGACGAAGTCGATCTCCTCCTCGAATTCGGCCCTTCGGGAAGTACCTCATCGATGGCTATGTGCGTGGGCTTAGTCTCGATGGCTAGCTAATGACGGCGCCTACGTACGAATTGACCAAGCCGAACACTTCGAAAGTGGAAGTACATGCATGGGTTACAGCTAGTAGACATGCACCACCACCTAACCCACTCACTGGCCAGTTGCTGAGAAGAAACCAGGCACGCCGTATTGCACGTGCAGTGACATATAGCACGCATGACAGAGGCGAATAGGGCTTCATTAGACTCTAGCCTACCTTCCGTCGGTGCCGTATCCCCTTCCTCAGTCCGATGAACAGTACAATTGGCCATAGATGGATGTGCAGGTGGTCCGGTGCTTGGCCACCTGACTAGGAGGAAGAGATGAAGATGGCCGGCCCACATCCCAATTGTCAAAATTCCGAAAAGACCCAACTAAATCTGAAAAGGGCATTACGTGTCTTCTGTCAAAATGAAAGCTTGGCATTTTAATTCCTTTTGTTCGTAGGACTTTGAACTTTTGTACTGTGCAAACTTCCCTAAATTGAAGTAATCCCCATCCTGTGCAGGAAAACAGCGCCTCGAGTTCATTGCTATAAATTGTATCTAGTTCTTGTGTTTTGCATAGTGTTCCTCGTATGGTTTTCCATCCCACAATATGATTGCCACATGTCAGTGAGACGCAGTGTCATATTCCAACTTGCATGGTTTGTAGTATTAGTGAGAATACTTGAGTATCACAGAATAAAAAATCGTCTGTCATAATTTCAGATTATTACAGACGGTTTTTAATAAAAACTATCTGTGATACTCAAGTATCACAGACAGTTTAACGGTAAGAACCGTTTAAACCGTCTGTCATACTTGTTTTTTTCGACGTCATCAACACAGATAATGTTCAAATTAAAACCGTCTGTGTTAGTGTCGGTCACAGACGATTTTATCAAACCGTCTGTGATTTATCGTCTACTATTAGACTTTCTGTAGTAGTGTAATACTTAAGCCCTGTGTGGTATAGGTGTGGTATAGTATTGTAATACTAATTCTGCAATGTCTGATGGGGCTTATTATTCAAGGTTTGGGCATGAGGACTTTCACTTTGTCATGCCCGTGGTGTTCTTAGTAGTGCTAGGAGTGTACCATGCGAGCGTGTACTATATTTTGTATGAAATCCACATGACAAGTTCCACCATTAATTATTATTATTATTATTATTATTATTCGATATCATCTCCATCAACACTAACAAGTCATGTCTCGCAAAAAATAAAAACACCGACAAGCCATGAAACTAATCTTCAAATGCTGCCAAGCGAAACTACGAAAATGAGATGCAATTCTGTAGTTGGAAAATTAATGCTCCAGTGGCCTACATGCTATGCCTAGCTGCACTAATCTCTTGTTTGTGCACGATGATACCGACATCTCCTTTTTGGTGCTTCAACTGCTATAGGAAATGTCAAAGTAAACAGGACAAACATACACAGAGATAAAGCCAACTCGGAATATGCTTATATGCCGTGTAGTGGATTAGGCAGGCATACATTGTCATGAACCTTGCAAACACTCAGGAAAACACTCAGGAAAAGGGCAACTACATCTACATGCATGGGTTCCATGTCATGCATGCAATGGAAGAATTCCTTAGTACCAGCTAGCACGACACGCACCACCAACTTAACCCACTCACTAGCAAGGTACTAAATAGTGATAGCGGTCATAGCGGGTTGGTGTCGGTGTAGCAGATAACGAGCGATATTGTAAACGCTATATTCTAATATCGGTATATAAAAGCAATCACAATTCGAGTTAGTCATATATATACTATGACTTACTAGCACGATAAAATTATAACTATATTGCAACAGTTATGGTGGAGCTGTCGATGATGAGCAACGGCCGTCATCAAGCAAAAGGGGAAGGGTGGTGATACTCAAAACAGTTATATCTCATAGACATAGACAACTAATTTGGCTAGAGCTTCTCAACTATTTACACGTTGGTCTAATGACTTGTATAAATTTTAAATTTCAATAGCTCTAGAATATTATACCGGTAGCGGACTGCAAATAGTGACCACAATAGCACTCTGACAAGTGCTATATCGGCAGCAAAATTTCAATCCGTTATTTTCGAATGCTAACATTCCTTCAACTTGATAGCATTTGTACCCCGCTACGCTATTACGGGTGCTACCAACCCTATGTAGTACCTTGCTCACTGGCTAGTTGCTGACAAGAAGCCCGGCACGCACACACCGTACGTGTGAAAAAGAAAGCTTTGCATATATGCGTGCACGCACTACCAATGTTGTCTACTGTATCATACATATCATATTACATGAGCATGTAGAGATCAAATCTAACTGCTCTTGTTGTATATGGTTCATCAGACTTGCATGCACTCGTTTCCATTCATGTCCACTTTCCCATTGCCGCAGCCGCTATGATCTCCTTTGATGTTCACCATGTCGAGGTTGTAGAGAATCGGGATCATGACCATGGCGGACAAGAAGGCGAGGAGTGGCCCGAAGATCCAGAGGAGGAGGGGAACCCCCGCGTAGAAGAGCCTGTGCCCGACGAAGTTGAGGGTGAACCCCCTCTCGAGGATCTCGCCGATGTAGCCCCTGGTGGACGGCAGGCCGAGGTGGCCGGCGTCGGTGGGGAGGAGGGAAGAGGAGGTGTTGATGAGGAAGCTCGCTTGGTTGAGGAAGCAGATGGCGAGGGAGTGGCAGAGGAAGGCGAAGAGGAAGAGGAGCAGCAGCGCCACGTATTTGAGCGCCATCATGTACTCGCCGTGCGCGCCGAAGACGGTGTCGCTCAGCGGCTTCTTGATGGTGTAGGTGCTGCTCAGCACCGCCGCGATGCCCGTGCAGAAGAGCACCGCCGTCGTCGCCATCAGCGTCGACCCCATGATCACGTTCCGCAGCGACTGCACCACCAGCACCCCCTTCTTGTCGTCGTTGTCCTGCACGCGCGCACGCACTGATCAGTTCACTGCTGCCAACTCAACACCGACTTCTACTTGCGCATGCATGTCACATGTTTATGTGCGTGTACTACCTTCATCATGTTGATGGCCCAGAGGCGGCGGGTGGCGGAGTTGATGCCGACGGCGGTGCGCAGCGGGCAGAGGCGGACGGTGCGCCAGAGCCAACCGTGGTACGCCATGGGGAGGAGGAGGCTGAGCGGGATCAGCATCAGGTCCAAGAAGCAGCCCCTCCACTCCATGATCGATCAATCGACACAAGTACTGTGCCTAGCTTTCTTGATCTAGCTAGCTATATGTAGTATGCTTCTTTCTCACTCGAAGTTGCCCTTGCGATGTTAGAAATTTGGGAGACGTTGTTTTCTGATCAGTTATTCAGGTTTCTGGAGCTGTCCGTCTATGGGTGTTGATATATAGGCAACGAGGTGAGAATGCGATAGATGCAGATGTGCAAGACGTAGTGCCATCTTACACAAAGGCCACAATCTTTAGTGATCAATCAAAAACTAAATAAAGGCAGACATGAGCCAAGCTAGGCAGTACAATAAAAGAATATGTACTAGCTACGATATTCTTCATTCGATTCAATCCCACTCGCTTAGATGCTTGTCAGTAAGTGTCGTATTCAAAGCGAAGGAAGACATATATAGATACAGATTAATTAAGAACAGATCGAATCTACACTTCATTCTCAGTAAGATAAGCTGTGCATGCAGAGATATATACTCATAAGCAGCTCGATCTTGACGCAGATACTGCCAATTGGAATAGGATACCGGCCTAATTGCATGACCGTTTTGTTTCGGTTTATGTCTGGTTGGATATTAATTTCACGTGCAATTCAGGCATTGCTTCGCGCCGGTATTGGCTGATTTGCGTGGCGGGCAGCGCGCCGCGCTGCACAATTCGTGGGCACAAATGCTTGCGGCCTCATGCCTGTGTCGACATCGTAAGTCGTAACTCAAACACCCCCGCAACCTTAATTAAACTTAAGCCATAAATTATGGAGCCAAACAAAATTAATTATACAGTGAATAAATAAATTACAAGATAAATTAAGTTCTTTGCCCATACAACCAACTAAATTGAAATATAAGAACAGTGAATAAATAAAATACAACCACAAGTCTCATCCCAGTGAAATAATACATTATAACTCACAATCTCAACGACTCCATATACACCGGTTCATACAAAAGATTACACCTAAGTGTCAATACATATGAATAATACAATTGCAATTGACAAATTTTATCGAAACCGGTAGCATTGGCACGACCTGTAATAGCTGAATCAAGTGTGTGCAAGGAGGATCAATAATCGGGAATAAAGAAAAACTTAATTAACCAAATTAGTAAAGCCAACATTGCCATTAGAAACCTATTTAGAATAATAGTAGTGGGCAATTCGCTCATTGAGATACCAGACTATCTGAGACCAGTCAGGACATCTCACAACCGTAGGGTATCACCATCCGGTAAAATTAACAAACTTGGTATCCGTTTCAATCCTTCACAGAAAATCCCACATAACAAATTGCCCACAGCTGCGCCTTTTCATCGGCTCGAGCAACACAGTGCACACGCAAAGAGATAAGATTGGCTGGAGACCAAGAGAGAGAGAGCAAGAGATAGTGCCAACCACAACCATTTAGAGCAAGCCATCCTAGTTCACAAGTCCATTGAATCCCCAATCCATATCGCCCCCAAAACCACCACCATTGAGCCAACACCACTGCATCTAGATCGGCAACCAAGCCCGAACACCATTGCGGCAGATCGAGAAGGAAGAAGAAGGGAAACATGCAGGGATAAGGAGCACGTGAAGGAACCGCAACCATCAATACTTGCGTCATCATCCTCACCAGATCGCCCAACCCATGACCAAAATCTACAAGGTACCCCACATGTTTTCTCCTATTCCCATCACTTTCATCACAATCCACATTATCACAAAAGGACCACATGCAATCATCTACCCCTGTGACTGTGCACAAGAGAGGGAGTAAAAGCTTACTCGAGCTGGCTAGAGCCGTGACATGCACGAGATGCGGCATTGCTGGATCATGGTGGTGAGGTTGCACCACGACTGGCCAATCACGCACACCTAGCAGCACTCAACTGTTCTCCTTGGCACACGAGGAGACCCCGAGCCCCATCACGGCACACCAAGGTCGAGGCACCACACCTCATCATCATCCTCACAAATTAATCAAAAAGACACAAACCAAAATTAAATCACTGTAACAAATCACAAAAGGGAAAAGGAGAGGAATCCATCTGGGACCTGGAGGTGTTGGGCCACCATCATCAACGGCGGATCTGGTCAGGTGGCAACCAAGGTGGTTGAGTCGATGACCAGGGAGCAACTGCAAAGCCATGAGGAGGTGAGTCTGAGAGGGTAGCAAGCCGAAGAGGAGCCGAGCGAGTGACCCAAGCGAAGCTGAGAGGGAGTAAAAGAGGGAGCGATCGAGAGGGGCGACCAAGAAAGAGTGAGAAGAAGAGGAGGAACCGAGGCGGCGCTAATGGGAGTGGAGAGAAATCGAGAGGCGTCGGTGGAATGGGACCGAGAGGGAGTAGGCCGGGAGTAGTGGACCAAAAGGGGGGACGACTGGAGAGTTGGGTCAGGTGTTGAGCCGACCAGTGAGGAAAGCAATTATTAAATCTTTATGCAAGTTGGGTAGCAGTATAGCGATTTAATTATTTAGTGCAATATTAAATACACCAAAAATTTCAATTGATCATGGAAATTAAGTAATGAGCTAGAACAATAGATTTTATTGACAGTAGGTCCAAACCATCGAGGCACATCAACATACCGTATTTTTACATTTATGTGAATTAAATCATAGCCTACGTGTTAACTGCAGACGACTATCCGAGTCAAGACAAAGGACTCCACCTAAGCATGTCTGAACCTAGGAACCACTACCAGATTCCAGTCAAACATGCCATTGACCATCTTGGCTAGAGTATCTTCACCTAAAGCAAGTTATTTCTTTATTACAATATTATCATCAATTGCATCAAATGAATTTAAATTTAATTCAGATGAAGGATGGAAATTTAGTGGGGTCAACTGAAGGAGTAGTTAACCTACAATGTAAGTATCTGGTGGGCAAAGGGCGCCTTTGGGAAAGTATAGAGAGAAAGGTTGGGACCCTCTACATATAGATAAAATATAAGGATTTACCCGTTCTCACTCGTATAATGGGCCGTACCTATTATACCGACCATGGTCCCATCCAAGATGGGTAGAACTAGTAACTCTATCAAATTATT
>JAYGGG010000683.1:0-11261 GCA_036346245.1 Bonia amplexicaulis | reverse complement strand
AAGTTGGGGACTCCCGCCTCCTCGCGCTAGCCACGTCGGCTCCGTCCGCTCGGCCAGCGCCGCGCGCGAGGAGAATCTCGACGGTCTGGCTGGCGTTTTGCGAAAAGGCCCGTATTTTCCGAAATTACGCGCGGTCCTTGGTTCTCACGAAAAGGTCCTCACATTTTTTGGCCCTCCGTTTTGCTGGTTAGCACCGCGTTTTGAAATCACGCGCGGGTCCTCGGTTTTTTACGTTCGGGTCCTCGGTTTTTTCGAAAAACCCCTCCACCTTTTTAGAAAATACGTTTTACCCCGGTTTTCTGGAAAAGCCCTTTACCTTCCTCGAAATACGTTTCGCCTTGTTTTTTGACAATCTCCTCACGAATTATCGCCTCTTTTAATTTTTTGCGTGGGTGGCGCGCGTAGCGCGCGCCTACGTGGCTAGTATACAACGATGGAGCAAACGTTGTTAAGTACGCACCCTGAAGCAGGACCACCTCCACTCCGTGCCGTCCTCCTTCACGACCATCCGCGGCTCGATGCCCCAGTAGCTGACCACGGCCTTCTTGTTCTGCTCGGCCGCCGCCGGCTTTTCGGTGGCGCCTTCTTTGGCATCCGCGGCGGCCGTGCTGGCCATCCGCGCGGCCGCGGGCATGACGCCCCTCGCGCTCGCGGTGAGCCCGGACACCGGCTCGGCCGCGAAGAGGCGGGGCCCAGGTGGCGCAGAAGGGCTGACCCGGCCATACGAGAGCTCATGGTCAACGAACTATCTGCAAGTGGCGCGAAAGTTTTGAATGGAGGCTGTTTTCTTTGTCTGCGTGGAAAGGAGATGATTGCGTTGTGTTGCTTTTAATCTGGCACGGCGACGTCTTGTAGTATGGAGCGGTTTTATAGGGGAGCGTCTCGGCCGGCGCGTTGCTTCCTGGACGGAGCAGCGCAACCGCACGGGCGCGGTGGCTGTGATTCATTAGCTCAGCACCGTGCTGCTGAGTGATTTGACTGAGAGAAACGGACCGGGAACAGCTCGCCTTCCACGGCTTCCGCGGAAGTTCGCGAGATAGGGTAAAATGTGGTGTTTGTCGTTGACCTCGACGAACGGTCGTTTGCTGTTGTGTTGCTCTGGTCAGATTATGCCGTGCGATCCGGACAGGCGTGCCATGAGAAATGGATATTGGGATGTTTTTTTATGTTGCAGTTGACGATTTTTTTACTATGTTTTTTTATATGGCTGACAGTGAAAACGCTAATATAGATTATACACATCGTTTTAGACTCGAGAAACCGTTTGAAAAATATATTTCAAGAGACTGATCTGTTTTAATATTTAACTTTTTGACTTACCAAGAAGCCAAAAGCAGAAGACAAAAGTCAAAAAAAAAAAAAAGCAGCACATTTGGCAGCTGGGCGTGTACGCCACTAGTCTTCGCCTTTGGAAGTCAAGAGCCACACCAGATAAGATGACTTGACTATTCGCCGTGCATACGCTGATTCGCAGCGAACCAGGAACGTTCGAGCAGGTGTTGAGAGGTTGGAAATCAAGAAGAATTTCTCTTTGGTATACATACATTGTCATTTCCAGAAAATTAGTCTTCTCCATAGGGTTCTAGAAAAGTATTTAGCCACTTCTTCTCAATATAGAGTGGGCTCGCTTATGACTTTTGTAGAAATGTAGGGTGGATTCCATCGTCTAATGGCTTATGACTTTTACACTTTATTAAAGTAACTAATTTTTAAATGATGTATCTCTTTAAGACAGGTCTATAAGTTAATTATAATACACACTATATCGTTTCAGCTGTCACAGCCAAATCACATGTAACTGTCTCACTCTTTGTAATATCTATCACGACGGTATAATTCAAAAGCCGTTAGTTATAAACTATAGCAAAAACAAAACCACCCATAATCATCTATGACAGAAAAAAAAACAGTTTTAGAACAACAGATTTTTATAGGATCTCGTGTTCCAAACGAACCTTTACACAGAGTAAGGGCACCGCTTAAAAAAGAGCAAGTAGCGCTAATAATGAAGGATTTTAGATACAGTTCGTTCAACCTTAATTTGTGCTCCAATGATCCAATGGGCAATATCGATTCAAAGGACAAACACTACAATCCCACTTTAACTCAGGATCACACGATGATTAATCAATTAAGAATTCGATGCCTATTGTATTCAACGTCAGAGTTAGCTCAAATTTCTAAATGGAACAATGAATCCCACTCAAACTATCATTACTATGAATTGGATACAAGTTACAACAGACGGGAGTTTCATATAAACTGTGACTGCTATCCATGATGATCTATACTATGGAATGCATGTTGGACATAGCGGCAGTATTCATGACTGCACATCGTAGTAGAACAAGATAAATCACATGAGAGGAAATCGAATTTAAACAAAAATATTTCTTTCCTCGAGGACAAGAATCGGCTGATACGATATACATTGCCGAAAACATCTACAGTTTACAAGAACCTCTCCATCAGTTCACAACCCAACAAAAGTTTTTTCAATCCAACCATTTTGCTGCACTGCAAAGTAACCCAGCCAACAACAGATACATACGCTACAATAAGACAGGCTCGCTTAAACCGACAAGCAAACACTCTGATGCTATGCTTGCTTACAACCCACCTGGCTGCAGCAAGGAGCA
Organism: Bonia amplexicaulis; assembly: GCA_036346245.1. Taxonomy (NCBI): domain Eukaryota; kingdom Viridiplantae; phylum Streptophyta; class Magnoliopsida; order Poales; family Poaceae; genus Bonia; species Bonia amplexicaulis. The sequence continues at coordinate 8,622 of JAYGGG010000683.1, read as the reverse complement.
CTCCTCCAAAGCTTCTCAGTAAGACGGTGATGATCATAGAACTCAACATGCCAGCCACAGCCCCTGCTGCTACATATCCAAGCATTCGTCCTGAACTGAAACCCGCTGACATGTACGACTTTGAAAACCTGAAATATTTCGATGTCAAGGTAAGTGGAAGAAAATGCAAATATTGAAGATAAATGGTCATTAGAAGAAGTGAAGAACAAAAAAAACATCGTGAATAACCAATGAAGATATGCAAGTAATTTCTGTAGGCCTGGATAGGATATTAAGCTCCTAGATTAGTGCTTAAAATAGAGTGATGACACAACAGCGCAATACAATTATACAAGTATACTCAACTTTGCCAAGCTGATAGTGGTAACATAGCCAGAATTCCGGAGCAAATAAGAGCAATAAACTAGCAGCAGATAAGCTAGACAGAAACCACATGCTTTCTCATCCTTAAATAGATGGAGGCTGTAACAATAATATCTGATGCAATCTTATCCAAATAACTAATGCAATCTTATCACTAACTAATGCAGCTAACAAGATCTTATCTCAAACCAATCTCACCAAATTGACTTATCCCCCAAGCAACCTAACCCCACAAGCACGTCCCAAGCCGTTGCTGGTGCATGACAATGGGAATTTGGGAGGAGCATATATACTCACAGTATAAATATCCTTTTGAGCATCTCACTTGTTGAAGGTTCCTCGGCAGTGCAATTGAACAGCTTGTCCAGATAAATATCAGCCTTGCTACTCCCAAGTGTGTATCTGCAACTGTATGATTCATTGACCTACAAGAAAAGGTGGTAATGAAATGGCAATGTGGAAAAGAACTACTCTTGACAACTAAACATGAAATGAGCAAAAGGCATGCACATAACTGACGATTCACAAGGGCACTTGAGAAAACTTTTAACTACTATTGATGTGTTAGGAAGTGAATATTATATCTAACAGAGAGCAGATGTTCCATAGTAGATTACCTTGAACTTCAATGTGGTTGACCATGCAGCACCAAAGTCAGGTCGGCAATTATGAGGAAGAGCCTCTTTTGGGGCCTCTGCCACTGCATAAGATATTTGGCCAGAAAAATATTCTGTGTATTCAACCTACAGTATCAATCCACAACACAAATGAGAACCAGCTAATTAACAAAACACTTATAACAAGCCTTCATGATCATGCCTATTAATAGTAAGATGAAAGGTGAAAGCTAGGTAGTAAGCCGGCTGTGCAAGACTGCAAGTTGATGTGCAACACGTAAACAAGATCTGTCTTTCTTTGAAGGTCTTTTTAGGCATAAACGAGAAACTAGTGCTACAATTGTTCATCGATCATTCAGAATTGAGAGCACATAAAAGGCATCTCAGATCTACATATATCAGTTTAAAAAAATTAGACAGGCCAAATCTAGAGGCGATGAATGTGCGAATGGCCCCATAGCTAGTTAACACTAGACTTAAAACCTGTTGTCCTTGTGCAGGTAGAAGAAGACCAAGCATGGGAAACATTTAACCAATCGGAAGCTTTAACAACATTTTAAGTGCTCTAGCCCTAGAGATGCAAACAAGGAAGTACAAATATAGCACAAATTCTCACCTGAAAAACTGAAGCCCAGTAGTAATCATCATGGCAGCGGAATCTTCTATTACTCGAAGGGTAAAACACATGCTTAGCTCTGTAGTTCAACAGTCCGAGCTCGCAAACTTTTGATGACCTAAGGTCCACGCCTACAATGTTTCAACAACCCCATCAAGCTAAATTGGTCCACAGCTCATCAACACAATCCGATCTAGACAGAAAAAAGAGTACAACAATCGCATTCTACGCTAACTAACTCCGTTGTCAGCAACATGACAACAACTCTTAACTTTGCGAACCAAATGGTAAAATGTACATCATAAAACGGAATAGAGCTTAAATTTGCAGTAATTTCTTCATGCCTAACACCAAATTAGCTAATTTTGCTTCTTTATCTCAACACCCTGGATAAATTATTTAGCTCTAGAAATTGCAGTGATGAGAGTGATTCGGGAAGGATGGAACGGGATAGTCACTGACCGGTTGAGAGGATGCGGCAGGTGGAGGGCATGGAGACGGATGCGGTGGACGAGATGCCGCCGAGGGCGAGGCCGGCGAGGCCGACGAGGAAGGAGAAGAGGAATGACGCCGCGATGGGGAAGGCCACCCCGAGGGCGCCGCGGACCGCGGTCCCGGACCGCCGCGGGCTCCGCCCCGCTGGCTCTGCCCCTTCGCCAGCGGCAGCACGTGGTGGCGAGAGCTCTGCCGCCGAGGGATCCATCACGTGGATGGGCGATCCATCATTGGAAGGCCGGCAAGCAGCGGTCGCCGGACGCCGGCGGTGCGGGGGTAATTGAGGGCGATGGATGGTCGCGACTCGCGAATTGGGTGCAGCGGTGTGGTTTTCTTGGCTACGACGGTTTCCAGTTTCCACTTGCAAGGATATTTGGGCCGTATGTGCAGGAGCCTGTAACGCCTAGTAGTAAGCGCAGTAGGCCCATATATAGGCCGGGTTAAAATGGTATGACTTTTAAGATAGAGTTAATAAGGAAATTATAGTAAAAATGTCGAGTTCAGCTATACCAACCAAAATTATATACAATTATTTTTCTCTACGTACTGCCTCTCACGAACAACTACAATTCAAATATTTAAACCATCATCCAAAAAGAACCCACCTATAAACTACTCCAAATTACAGTTGCATGTTTGGTACATATACTCGAGATTCTGGCTATGGTTTTTGTTTTAGGTGAAATTTAGCAGCTATTAGTTTTTTCTGAGAAAAATTAAAAATAAAAACCATTATATTTTTACGGACAATACAAACGAATAAGAAAAAAAAGAAAAGGTGAAAAGCTAAAAAACCGAAATTAAAAGCCAACATGTTCTAAGTGGTTTCTAGCTTAAATAAACTGAAAGCCAAAAACTTAGAAGCTGAAAAGTTTAGAGCGGGGCCTAAAGTGACGACGGATTGGCTTTGGTGTAACCAATATCGGATAGCAGGCGATACTGCGCATACTATATTCCCACGTTATTATTCAAAAAATATTTATCATATTTAGTTTTATGTGTATATATAAAGGGTTTTTGGTATAAAACTAACATGGGACAAATACTAGTGTGGATTTATGGACGTAACACGCACATATATTTTGACAAATTTTTATATACAACTTACAATTCGCTATCTTAGCCATTATCACCACAAATAGCGCCAACTACCACCGCTATCGTTACCGCCAAATTCTAGACCACTATTTTAAACCACTACTTTGGTGTTACTTAGTTGGGCTAAAATAAACTGCTTATGGTTGAAATTGCATTGTAACTAATCGAAATTATACTATAGCGATAGTGGCTTATTTTATGTAATTAAATTTTAAAATAAAAATAATAGATTAACCTATCATGGACAATGCAAATGAATACGCAAAAAAGAATCAGTAAAAAACTCAATAAAACCTAAAAGGTTAGAAAAAATAAAATTTAAAAATAATTAAAAATAAATTAAAAATCATAAGCTTAAATCGAAATGAGCCGATCTTTTGTCTCACTAGCGTTTAGACCCTGCTATCGCTTTTTTGCGGGCGCTATAGCTGCAACTACACCGCTATTTAGTACACTGTGCACACTGGCTTTGCTCTTGGAATAGTCATTGTGACCGTTATTGGAAAGCTTGAACTAAGAGAAAATGGCCTGTCCACACCCTTAAAAGGTCATTTTTTTTTAAATCCAACTTGCAACAGTGGCTTATCTACAAATACCCTCAAGAGTCTCGCAAAAACATCGCTCACTAATTTTAGCTTATAAAAAAAGATTCGTGTTAAACCCGAAAATATGCCGATTCCAAACCAACATAAGGAGGCATCACCCACCTTTCCTCTGCGAGTCCATGTTTGGCCAAGTTTTTTGTTTAGCAAGGTAGGCTTGAACTAGTATCAGTACTACACGAGCCCGCTTTGCATCAGCGCAACTAGACTGAATCCATGTTTAACTTGTATTCTCAACCTCTAATTTTGTACATTCTTATTACACTTTAACTTGTATTCTCAACCTCTAATTTTGTACATTCTTATTGCACTTCCCATTCCAATGTGCATCTCACCCACAGCAACCTCTGCCTGTCCTGCATCATTCTGAAAACTTCACAAGACAACATTCACACGCACAAAATCAGGACTTGCCTACCGAAACCCAAGAAGAAACGGAGAAGCTCCAAAATAAATTAAACCAACGAATGAACCGAGCTGTGCGTTACGAAAGGTGAATTAAGCCAAAGACAAGTGAGCGCATATCAAGTTTATATATGTCTACACAAAGAGGGGCACACCTAGATACTCAGAACAAAAGCTTCCACACTTAGCCAAGCCAAGAACCACCATCACCAATTTTCCCTCCTCCACACTCTCTGCACCATGTATCGCTAAGAACTACAGTATCATGTCCCTAATCTATCTCCAGCGCCGTTAGATTATCCTGTCAAGCAGCGTGCGAATTAATTGCATCGACGTCTCTGCGCTCCCTTGCTACAGATACTGCGCTTGTATTCTCTCTCTGTTCTGCTCCCACCACACCTTCGCCCTGTCCTCGCCAAACCTCTCCCGGCTGCAAAAACGCATGAGCATGCATGAGATCAAACAGAATGTATATGAGTGCATACAGATCAAGAAAAGTTGGCTTGGTGATGCTTGGCAAGTCCATTGCATGATCAGTGGCATACCTGAACCGGATGCGGCGGAGCTCGCGGGCGCCGTCGCCGAGCTCACGGATGGTGAGGCAGACGCCCGGCTCGTCCTGCTCGATCCACTCTGTTGCTTCCAGGTCGCTCGCGTTGCTAATGGACACGGAGGCTTCGTCGCGGGAGGAGGTGGTGGCCCGCGACGGGTCGAAGGACGACGGGCCGCCGCCCATCATGGACGACGTGCCGGCCGCCGCGGAGTTTAACATGTTGAAGTGGTGAGCCCAGATGTGGTCGGACGGGTCGGGCACGGCCGCGGACGGGTAGTACGCCGCTCTGGTTGAAGACGCGGCCGCGTAAGGCGCCGACGTCCCTGCCATTGCCTTGCACGACGTGCTCCTGGCGATCGGTTCTTTGCTGGACGACAATGTCGGCGGCATCACGACCGGGCTCTCCCTCGTCGAGCCACCCCGAGAGTAGGACGACTCTCTCTGCATGCACTCAATAATAAGTCGATGCAGTGATATCGAGAAGCTTATGATGAATTCAAGTGCACAAATGTGTATGTACGTGCATGTGTACCAACCAGCACGGAGTCGTCGACGGAGGACGTCGGAGTGGAGGCTCCCTGCTGCCGGCCGCTGAACGTCTGCACGTTGTACAGCTCCACAATGCGGTCATAGTTCTCTCCCCACCACCGCTGCGCCTCCCACTTGTTAAACATCTCCCGGCTACGTAGGATGTACAAGAACACAGCAAGCACACGTACGTGAGAATTCATTTAGTTTATCATGCAATAAAGATCGCTTGATTACATGCTGACTAATGCAACTGTGAAATTAATTTGTTGCAAAACCTGAAGCGAATGCGCTTGAGGTCGTTGCCACCGCCGGGGAGCGTGACGAAGGTGATCTGGACGCCGGGCTCCACCTGCCCCGTCCACTCCCTGGGCACCGCGTCCTCCCCCACGGCGACGACCTCTTGGCCGGCTTCCTCCTCGGTGCTCGGTATCCAGCTGGCGCTGCCCGGGTTCCTTCCTTCCTGCTGCCAGCCGCGGTTGCTCCTGGTCATGTCCCATGTCGTCGACAACCCGGCTCGCGCGCTCCCGCTTGCAGCCACTGCAGTCGTTCTTGCGTATGTGCAGGCGTCGCCCGCCGGCCTGTTCGTCGGCGTGAAGGCGGTGTCGTCGATGAAGCCCGGGTAAGGGCGACGGTAGCTCCTGCTCCGGAACGAAGAAGGGCTCCCGGTGGACCCCTTGTACTGCCTGTTGGAGCCGGAGAACTTGAGCACCATGTCCTTGAGCTGAAGACAGCACATTGCATCGTAGGAGCCCAGTTAGCCACCACTCACAGCTCACAAGTGTAATGCACGTCTGCTCTGACTCGAACTAGCACAAGTAGCTATCATATAATATCTGGGGAAACATTTCCACGTGGCATTGTTTAGTTAGCACCAAAAGCAATTGATTTGTGATCTGTAAGGAACCATATATGCTTGGATATGTATGTACGGCTTTTCAAGCTGGGACGTGACAAGGAGGAGGATGGCTTCCGACTGCTGACTCCGTATGACAATCGACTGGCTAATAGTAACAAACACGTTTAAATCAGAGAGCCCTGACCGCATAAGGCTAGAGATATACTAACACAAATACAAAGGATCGGACCACACTAGCAAGCTAGTGACACAGGAGGGAAATCGATCTTTAACCTTTCGTCTGAAACAAGGAACCATGCATGCATGCTGCCATGCGCGCATTGCATGCCGGCGCAAAGCAACATAGTAACCGGTGCGAATGATAATATAAATATATAATAGCGCCGAAGGCGGCAGCGCACGCAGCATATAAATCCTCTGCATGCTTGCACGCAATGCGTTATAACGCAGCATATAATCCTTTGCATGCATACACGCAATGCATTATGCTTGCGTGCGCACTTAGGGCGGGTTAGTATTGGCTTCTGTTTAAAGAAGCTAATATTAATATCTGATTTTGTGAAATAGCTTATCTACTTTTTCTCGTTTTAAGAATAAAGTAAGAGTCATAGTCGTATCATATATCTTACATCTCTCGCTTTTGTCTCGTGTGTTCGTCCTCTTATTCTAAAAGCTATTTTCTTCGACTACTACTAATTATTTTGAGCTAAAATCATCTGTCACAACTAAAATCCATCAACCACAAAAAAACTCCCGCTTAAAAAGACACAAGGACGGACAGATACTTGGGTCGCCGCGGCACGGCGCGGCAAGCCAGAATACGAGCCGCGCTGCGTGTTTTTTGCTTGCGTGCATCAGTGCCGCCCGGCAGGAGGCCTAAGGCGTAGTAGCCCGCGCTTTATTCGATGGCAAACGCAGAGGGTTTGCAAGCAAATCCCAGGCCGAAAAAAAAAAACCACAACCAAGCTAGGCTGGCCTTTCCACAAGGAAAAGATCAGGCAAGGGCAGGGTCCAGCTCTAGGGCATACATGACACATGTACACAGTGACGGAGCCAAAATTTGGTTATGCTCCGGACTTAGCGATAGAATAATCTAGGTTATTTGGACTGGACCATAAAATATTATTTAGACTGGATTGAATTTACCCAAACTGTACAGTAGTTATATTTTTCCTGCCCCTGCATGTACACAAGCACAGGTAGTGTCACAGTGGCACACTGTATCTACACTATGGCCTTTTCTTTAGGGCAAAGGGAATGAATGGGAGGTGGCGAGTGGGGAAAAGTTCAGAGGGAATGTGCGTGGGAACAAAATCAAATCGCATTGGTAGGCAAAGTGGCGAACTCCAAAGTTGGGGGGGATGGGGATCATCCAGGCAAAGAAAAGCGGCCTTCTCCCACCACATCTACTCATCCTCCCTTGACCAACTTTGTCGAGGAATGTCGTGAGAATGTAGCATTGTAGGCTACTAGTGTGTCAAAGAAAGTGACTGGATCACTGACATTCACGTTGTACTTTTGGATCGGACAGGGCTCATCAACGTTTCCTCGCTAGCAGTCATATCACTGTTGTAAAGTTTGATGTCGGTTTTTTTCAGAGAACGCGATCGGTATTAGGGACACCTACTTTGTTCATTGATTTCTACTAGCTAAATATCACCATCCTGTATAGTTTATCCACCCGGCCATGAGTACGTATGAGTATGACAAATATAGTATGACATACGTACACAAAGGAACAAGAGGTGATTTAATTAGCAGGGACAGAGAAAAAAGTTCTGATGAGGACGAGCTGGGCTTGAGTAGGCGCTCAGCAATTGATCGCGTTAGCGTTTGCGTGGGACGGGGGAACTACTTCATGATCTTTTCGGTTATAATTTATAGTTTATTTTAAATAAATAAATAAATAAATAAATAAGATGACTTCTTCATCATCATTTTGAAATGGGTTATTGGGATAGATTTTTCAAAGCAGTTATTAGCTTACGATATTCGATTCGTTCATATAAATATTTATACTAAAATGAAAATTATAAATCGTAGTAAAAAATAACGGTACTATAACTCTGTAATGGCCTTGCGTAGGCAATTCCTGGGTGTTGCTACTTACTGCCAGTACTGTGCGGTAAGGGCAGCTCGTGTCAGAAGACTTTCGTCTAAGCTGCATTCCGTTTCCCTAGTATCGCTTCCCCTGTGGCCCTGTCTATTAACTGCTGTCTCTCTCTCTCTCTCTCTCTCTCTCTCTCTCTCTCTCTCTCTCTCTCTCTCTATCTGTGTGTGTGACAAGTACTAGCAAGTGTTCAAAAGAGCAGTACTCGATCGAGGAGTTGCATGCAGCATATTAGAGTGGAAGACAGATGGGTTACCTGTGAGGTGAGAGACTTGACGGCATCTTTGCTGTGAGGCGTGACCGCGCCACGGGAGCCGTCCTCTCCGCCTTCCTTGGAGGAACACGCGATGCATGCCAGCATCTTCTCTTTCTGCCT
>JAYGGG010000677.1:0-13072 GCA_036346245.1 Bonia amplexicaulis | reverse complement strand
CAACTATTAGGCACTCTTAATCCCACATGACACAAGTGTGCATGACTCATTTGGCACGAATATGATATGTTTGGCTCGATAAGCGGTCGGTCCGTTGGGTGCCTTATATGAACACCACTATACACATGTATGAGAGTTATAAATTGCCAAGTGAGCCTCATAATTACATGGTGCTACATCATCAAAAATAGTTTATATGTCAAAATCATTGACATGTGGACGCCACGTCATCTAAAACGGGGTAGAATAAGGAAGTGATTTGCTCTAGTCGAGAAGTGTAAAACGAGTGTTTTATAGTTGAGAATCATGGTATAATTTGAGAGACCAAAACACTCTTTTTTCTTCTAGTATTAAAGAGGCCTGCCAAGAGCTTACCCAGCGTTGCGCACGCACGCACGTGCGAAAAACCGCAGCCGACTTACCCGACTCGGCCTCCTCTGGCCCTTAACTCGCGTCGCACGCACGCCCGCCGCCTGGCCAGTCCACTCCACCACACAGGCACCCGTGGCTAGCCTTAGCTATTATTTTGCCACCTAATCATTTACCCTCGCCCTGCACCGAGCCCAGAGCCGCCACGCCCGGGCCCACCCGCAGCAACCGGGGTCCGAACCCCGCGAATCGGCGCAGATCCGCGATTGGTCGACGTCTTCTTCCCTCCTTCCCCGCGTCGCTCATCCCGTTCCCCAAATCCCCACCTCCTCCTCCTCCTTCCTCCGCGCCACCCCGCCCCCACCCGTCTCCGGCCGCCGCTCTCCGCCGTACGTTCGGTCCCTCCGCCGCCGGGACCTGCCCCCTCGCCGCAGGCCCCAGGTGGGCCCCACAGCCCCGACCGCCCGCGCCTGGATTCTAGGGTTTCGGGCGCGCCGAATCCGGGGCTCCAATTCGCCGGCTCGGCGCCGTGACTCGGTTCTGCGGCGCCCCGGATTGCCCCGCGCGGGTTCTGATCGCTGCATGGTCGTCGCGCGCTCGTGCTCCCCTGCTGCCCTGTTGCCTGCTGCTACTGCTACTGTCGGTACAGTGCTGTTTATGCTGAATTCGGCTGCGTTTCGGGTTGGATTCGGAGAGGGTAGTTTTCTCCTGTTATTGCGCTCTGGGTGGGGAGAAAGGTTGCTTCTTTTAATGTTTTCCTTGTAAGACGGACGCCACGTGTGCTCACTCGTGGCTGCTGCATTCAGCTTGCTCTGTGCTGAGATGATGACGATGGTCTGAGGCTCGGCTGGCAGCGAAGATGAATGTGGGCAGGCTGCGCACCTGTCTGGGCAGATGTCGGGGCAGGTGGCGCAGATGAATCAGATCGGCAGTAGTGGTGTTGGTGGCGCCGACGGGCTGCAGCAGCATCAGCAGATGCAGGATGTTGTGGGCCTCACAGGGCCTGACCCCCAGTTTGTGATTCTGCGCAACAATATGCGCCAGAAGTTGTAAGTGTTTATTACTGTTGACTTCTTTCAATGTGTGGACTATTTATTTAGTAGTCTAGGTGTTAATGGTACTGAGTTAATGAAGTGCCATTTAATGTCTGACTGGTGGCATATCCAGAAACTGAGCCAAGGGATGCTAAACTGGTAACATGATCTGAACAATAGTATCCGTATCAACTTTTATCCTGCTAAAGTTATTTCTTTCCAAAATTACAAAGGCGATCATATCTATACTACCAAAGTTAATGACTTCCCTGAATAGATACAAGGGCTCACACATAAATTTGGAAACTTTGGGAGTGCAGTTGAATTCCCTTCCCAATTCCCAAAATTTAGGTCCGCCGTGGCGGTTGATGGTTTGAATCTGATAGAAAGTACTGGATTTTTTTATGGTTTGATACTCGGTTCTTAAATTGGCAGATTCGAGTATATAGGAAGGAAGCAATTATCAGCTGACTGGCGGCAGCGGCTGCCAGAACTCACGAAGCGGCTTGAGGAAATCTTGTTTAGAAAATTCTCAAACAAGGTATTGCTCTCTCTTTCCCTTTTCTTTTGTAGCTCTGGTTTTCGAGCAATCTAGTCCTTTTCTGAGCAAAAGTAAATCTTACTGTTTTGTCATTTTTGTTGCTCGATATTTTCTTATTGTTTGAGCAGAATGACTACTATAATATGATGAAGGGACCAGTTGAGCCACAATTGCAGTTTGCTATTAAGGCCTTGAATGCTCAGAACCAACAAAATCAACAAAACCAGCAAATGTCAAGGCAGATGGCATCTTCCTCTGGCTATGGAACGATGATTCCGACACCTGGTATCATGCAAGGCACAAGTGGAAATTCTAGAATGCCTTATGTAACAGACAACACTAGTCTTTCATCATCTGGTGCAGGGATGGTTCCTCAGAATGCCAGCATTGGTACCTCGCTGACAGGTGCAGATAGTTTTACTCAGCTTGTGCTCATATCCTAAGGCCTGTTTCCTTTAGCTTGAAATTCTTCTGTAGCCATGCTGTAGGGATTCTAGCCTAGATATCCAACAGCCAGCGGTGTGAGACAAGCCAAGTATGTTTGACAAAATTCAACTTATGTGCTAAAAAACTCTTACCTTTTTGAGAGTATCGCTTGTAAGTTTGAAAAAAAGCATCCACTAAATAGCTGTTATATCCGTAAACAGGTTGGAGCATGCCTTTTGAGGTCTCTGTTGTTTAGAACCGAGTTATATTATTTAAGTGAGAAGTTGAAGCTTATGCGGTGCCAAACAGGCCCACTGTATGTTCTTAGTTTTTTGCCAGTCCATTTACATGGCTCTGCTTACTCTTAATTTCTCCTTACAGGTTCAGTATCTAACGGTTACCAGCATCTAACTACCAGTGTCCCACTAAATTCTACCACAAGTAGTGTTCCATCTACGTTGGGTCCAGTGGGTATCCAGCGCAAGTGACTCATATGATCCCTACTCCGATTCAATAATCAACAGAACGTACCTGCCAATCCTGACTATTCAAATGGAGCTGGATATTTCAATGGTGAGTCAGCCGTGGCACCACATATGCAGCAGCAGAAGCAATTTCCAAGCAACCAAAATAGCCATCAGATCCAGCATATTGGGGGTCACAGTAATTCTGGAATACATTCAAGCATGCTGGAGAATTCTTCTGCCTATGGTTTGTTAGATGGGCACGTGAATGGTGAAATAGGATTGCATGGGTCAAACATGCAGCTAACAAACAGGACTGCAGCACCAGAAGCCTATATGAACATATCCCTTATGGCAGTTCGCCCAAACCTTTGCAGCAACAGTTCAGTCAGCATCCACCACAGAGGATACCAAGTATGCTTGCTGTCTTTTGATGCATCCTCTCTTTTACTGCCTTTTCATTAATGCCTTGTGCCATAACCTTGATGCCATGCTTGTGAAGAGCACAAATCAAAATCTAGCGATGTCTTTATTGTTCCTTTGCGACAAGATTCCATCAAGGCATACATATTATGTTCAAATTTCAATCCGTATATTATCCAAGTCATCGAAAAACAATATATTGCACAAACTAACTTGTTGGAGCGTTCTTTGTTAGGGAACAAAACAAAAATAATATATGACTACTTATTTTGGTTCCTTGCCATTAGAGTCACTAGCTTGATAATTAATGTGTTGGCTAGAGTCCTTCGACCCAGGAAGGGCTAAATGATACTGTTTCTTTCTTAATACCAGGTGGCACTAGTCCGACTTATCCGCAATATAGACATATACTAGTAGGGTACCCGTGCATTGCAACAAAATCTCAAAAGAAGGTGGTACATAAATATAAGATGGGATCATAAAGGGTGTTTGGGCCAGAATGCCATCTTCTTCATGGTCGAGGGACATCCGCATTGTACTTGTCGCATGGCATCGTCACTCAGGAGGCGCTCATATTTCAAACGTCTATTGAGTAGTTGAGGTGCTATTGGTTCTACCTTTCAAATCGCTTGTAGTCTATACCTACAAGGCATCCATTTTTTAGGGGCTTGTTTGAAATAAAAAGGAAAATTTTTCCAGTTAGCTAGGTATGATCTCATATTCGGATTTTTCAAAAGAGCGGAGGAAAGGAAGTTTTCTGCAAGATTTTTAGGGGTGATTCGTAATATCCAAACACATAGCTTTTAAGGGAGATGAGTTCTTTTTTGTAATAAAATTCTACAAAACTTCTCCAAAATGCTTGATCAACCACACATAGTTCCTCAAACATAAAATTAGAACACTAAGAAACGTAATAAAATAGTTGTCAAGTATGAGAGGATTAAAGGGTAATATGGGACTAATGTATATTTAGCCATGTAAGAGCGGATATTGCGATCGATGCCAAACAAAAGCTGCTTGGCATGTATGTTTCTGTTTGTTTTTGACTATTCGTAACCATAGCGCTGGGAAGAGGAGGTCTTCTTTGCACCTTTGGAAACCTGGGCTTGCTTTTGTCTTTTCCCCCCACAACTTGGTTAGCTTCAGTTGCAAATAATCCACATGATTATGAGAAGAATGGAGTCCCATAGCCTTACTCAGAAAATATGGGCGTTTAGGCATATGCCTTCCACATACACTATAGCTTATGTTGCACAAGTGAACATTGAGTCTTGTGTGGTGTGAATGTCCGACGATGATCGAGTGGGCTCAATATACTAGAGGAGCGTGGAGTTAGGCAAGCATTCAAACCACAAGCGTGTGGTTTTATGTTAGAATTATAAGGCCAGAGTGCACATGCAATGGCATTCCTACATGAAACCATTGTCCATCCACCATACAAAAATTTGCTGAGCAACCATTATTTTGGAATTGCACAGGCCCTTTGAGGGCTCTAGATCCGTGATGTGGAGCTCATCATAAAGAAATTGCCAAATCGTGAGTTTGTCATTGATGGTTGCCCTCTTCGTTTGGGATCGATATCGGTTCAAGAATATATTGTTTGAACGTAGGGCAAGGATGATTCAATCTTTATATTTGGTTGATGAACTTAACTACTCCATCCGGTCACAAATATATGTCGTTTTGGACATCGATATGGTCTTCAAAACACAACTTTAGCCACATAATTCTATTGTAATAATACTAGCTGAATGCCTGTACGTTGCTACGGATTTTAAATTTTTTATCATACTACAAGTTCTAAAACTCACGGGTGGTAAACATTTTTAGAACATGCATACAAACATGTTAAAATTTTTAAAATTGTACAACGCAGCATTCAACTAGTTGTACAATAAATATCCAATTTCATCACACACATACGAAGCGAAACATACCTTTGAAAGCGAGTAAATAAATCAAATTGTAAACATACGTTTTTTGTTACACTAAATTATAGGGTGATACATAATCCACGTGCATCACATTCGGGTAACACGATAGAACAAGCACTCGATGCGACAATTTTGTAGATGAACAAGTAACAAACGACATTTTCATAGTTTACTCCGGTACATAAATACTAACATACTATCTTGTAAATATCATCAAACCAATTGGTAAAGTCGACATCATGCATTAAATAGAAACATGAACAAAAATACGAAATGAAGTTGATGCGGCGCCTCGTGAAGATCCATCATCATTCTATCTTGCCAAATAAAGAGAGGTGGTTTGGATGTCAATATATGAAATGTCAAATGAGATACAAAAAACTCTATGCTTAGCTATGAGGAAAAGTGATATTTAGTGGCCACTGCACTAAGATATGGGGCTTCCTCATATATCACCTATGATCAAGAAATTGCTCCCGTTGTACATCGGGACAACATATGTTGTTAATTACTGAATAATATTATAAAAGAACTGTACCACTACCCTTGCTACCATGCATGCATGGCTCTGAAATACCTATCTTTTGTTGCGTGGAGTTCACGGATTGGACAGGAATCATCTCAACATAGAACCATTGCATGCGTCTTGCTTCTACTAGGTAGTACCTTCGTACACGCCAAGCGATTGGGGCGTGGGCAGTGTGAGCCGGTGAGATCGTATTGGAGGCTTGGCCGTATCGTTGCTAACTCAGAATGATGGCCCACTGTGTAGCCGTGAAGTGGATGATGGCTTGCTAACTCCGGCGACAAGTTGTCCGCACACGAATCGGTCGGTTCGTGATGGCAATAAGGCTCGTTAGATCTAGAACAGGCCTTGGAAGTGTGTTGTCGACTCGCGTGGGCTTGTTTTGGCCCTATTGCGTCAACTCCTCTGCCTTGACGAGCAATGTCACCATGCAAGAATGCCTCCCTATCCAAGATTGACAAGTGCACTGCAGACATGCGCATGGAGACACAAAAGAAATGAGGACTACACATGTTTAGAGCAGAGCAGTTATGCGACTTGTGTGGAGCTCGTCAAAGAGCAGAAGATGATGTTGAGGGTGTCATCATCCTTTTGGCGTGGGGGAAGCAGCAAAGGAGGTGGTGGTGACATACGGGCCTGGGTGGCATCCTCTTGCAGACTCGCCTCGCATGCATGAGTGTCGCCGCCTCCTAGTTCATCGCTCGTCGTCGTGGAGTCCTCAGTGTCTCCGTGGTTCTTGTCGCGACGAGAACCTACCACCGCCTCCCTATTCGCCCAACTACAACCATGCATTGAGCCAGCAGCTCGTCTCCTCGTCCTCCACCCACGACGCACCATTGCGGCACCACCGGCGTCCACCGGTGTGCATGTATGCGCCAAAACAGCAACACTCGGACGCGTTCGGGCAAGCGTATGCGGAAAGGTGGAGGACGGCGCGACAAAGATGATGGGGATGGAGGTGGGGACGTCGGGAACGCACTGCTCGAGCAGATGGATGAGGTTTGTGAATTTTGCGACGGGTGTGCCGCAAGTCGAGGAGTAGGCTTTGTGATTCGGGTTAGGCGACCGGATGCATCGACCAACCAGCGCAACCACATTGGTAGGTTGTCGCGGCACTGGAAGGTCGAACTCACCTGTCGACGTGGCTGGCGGGCCCAGAAATTTGTTCACCGCTCTGTTGCGGAACCACGCGTTGAACCCGATTGGCATCACGAGCCGTCTTCATTGCATGGATCGTGCTCGACTTGGCCCCGACATGCTAGTATGCTACGCGTGTCCTTCTTTTCCTGGACTGGAGTCGCCATTGTTGGTGAGGAGAGGGGTAGGGGGATAAGGCAGCAGTTGGAAGCAGCCCAAGATTAGGAATGAGGAGATCGTGGGAGATGTTACGGGATTTTTGCTTTCGTTTATTTCGAGATTGTGGGAGAGGGCCCAACGGATTTGGAGAGTAGTCGGCCACCCATTGGCGCTCGTGTATTCGGAGGAGCCTTGCACAAATGATGGGGATAGGTGGATGGCATTTTGTGGGTAATTATCGTCAATTTTAGGGGGTGCGAAGGGTGCGAGATAGATGGCTCATATCCTATCTCATGGCCAGATCGGACGATCTGGAGAGGGAGGAGAATGCAACTGATCGCCACCAACTCGTATTTTTAAGTAGTAGAGATTATTAATGCGATATTCATTTTGCATATATGCCCATGAGTTTTCACAAACCTCTGCGGCTTTTATACACAAAGCTATTGTATTTTTTACCACTTAATGCAGATAGAGGCCTCTAAACCATATACAGTTTTTCTATTTTATAGTAACATGTTTGATGGTTCAATAATGATTTAAGGGCACTTCAGTTGAGTTCTGAACCAATTTTATGACTCTAATAGCGACAACCAGGGATAGAAAAACCGGCGTTTACCGGCTGGTAACCAGAAAAACCGGTGGGAACTGGTATTAAAAAAACCTACCAAAATTTTCAAATGTATATTTACATTTATAACTGCATAATGCACTTCATAGGTTGATTTGTGTCTTTTGTGCTAGATTACCTATTGTATGACTAAATATGCATCAATCCCAAGTTTTTATCGGTTTTCCAATTTTAGCGGTTTTCCAGTTTTAGAAATTTTTCTTTTTTTCCTGGTAATCGGAATGGTTACGGGTTTAAAACAGCCCAAATTCAAAATTTGATATTTGAATTTCAACCGGTTTTTTTCGGAATTGGCCTGTTACCGTTACCTACCGCCATCGGGCGGAAGTTCCCGACACCGAGATTTCGTCCCTGGTGACAACACACCGCACCGTTTGATCCCTCCTTTTTTTCTTTTGCAATATGTAACAGAAGGATTTAAAATTTTCTTTTCCTTGTTTGTTATGCTCATTTGATCTGTACTTGGGGAGGTACAGCTTATTTTGTTGAAGTTGTTAATGTTAGAAGTTGATCTGCTTGCCATTTATTTAATTTTCATAGATAGAAAAATTCATGTATACTCGTGCATTGTGACAAAGTAAATTGTATTGTTTTTGTTGTGTAGCATCAGTTGACATGGCTGGTTCTGGAAGTTTTTACAGCACTGGTTCTTCTGCTTTAACAACAGCAAATAATCAGAACATGGGTGCTGCAAATTTGCAGTCTAGATCAAGAATGAATCCCATGTTGCTTACCAATCAGTTACACATGCAATCCATTCAACCGCAGCCTCGGATAAAAGCTGAGGTTTTGGATCAATCAGAAAAGGTGAATTTTCAGCCATCTCAGTTGGCTCATGAACAACTACTGCGCCAGCAGCATTCAGTGCAGCAACATCAGGTGCAGCCTAATTCCCAATTTGTGCAAAATCAATATCATCTCAATCAACAGCAACCAAATTCACAGCATCAGCAAGCTATGCTGAGGAGCAATTCCTTTAAACAGTCTCAACTGAGCTCCAGCCATTCTATGCAACTGTCAGAACAGGGGGCTCTGCCACACACTGAGCTGATATCTTCACAAGCTACTGAAACTGCTGAGCTTCCAAATTTCCAGGGTCAATACCAGCAAAGAAGTGCTCACGATAATGTCAAAGGAGGGCAGATGTTCGGACATCTTTCTGGCTCTCAAAATTTTCATGCTTCTGCTTCTCATGATTCTCAGCAATTGTTGCCGCCTAATCAGCAGCTTGATGGCAGTTCCAATGATGTCAGTTATGCCTTAAAAGGATCACAGCCAGAGCAAATGCAGCAGCCTCAATGGCGGCCTCAAACAACGGAAAAGGCTCCTGTCACTAATAATTTATCTCTTGAAAAGCAAATACAGGAAGACTTTTGTCAGAGAACAATGGCCCAGGATGGAGCACAACAGCCGTTTTCATCCGATTGGCGTCTTTCTAGTTGTACCGTGACTTCAATTGACCCTGCATTGCCAAAGCTCCCCCATGGAGGATTTGAGCAGGTCACTGGAAATATCTATTACCTCCGTCAGATGAAATGGTTACTATTGCTGTTTCATGCAAAAGCATGTTTATCTCCTGTTGGAAGTTGTAAATTCCATCGCTGTGTTCAGCTACAGGATCTTGTGAAGCATTTTGAGAACTGTAAAAAAAGATTGTTCATACAGGGACTGCAGTAAGTCAAGAATGGTGATTGAACATTATAAGGCTTGTGTTGATGAGCAGTGTCCTGTATGCAGTAATGTAAAGAAATTTTTGCGCCGCTCAGCTGAACAGGCAAGTAAGCAAAAACCCCCTGAGCCTAGAAAAGTTGCTCAACAAAATACAACTCAAAGAATCATGGATGGGGTAGAAGGTGATATAATGGACATTGACCCAGTGCCAGTTGAAGCCTTTGATGGTCAGCCATCTGGTCCAAAACGTGTAAAGATGCAGTCTGCATCACCCGGTGCTCCAGAGCATGAAATCTCTATAGCTTCCAAGCCTCATGTCAACCCAGGGTATGTCTTACAGGAAACACATCCTGAGCTGCTTGAGCAGAATAACAAGACGGCATACCTGAAACGAGAGGTGGATGTGAAGGCTGACATGCGACCTCTGCAGAAGCCTGTAAAGATTGGTTATGGTATTGATGGAAATGTGCCTACAGTGAGGCATAATGCGATTCCTGGTGTTTCAAATGAGATGAAGTCTCATGTCAAGCAAGAAATATTGTCGATTGACAAAGAGGCAAGTGAAAATGTCCTTGAGGTCAAGAATGAAACAAATGATTCAACGGATGCCACAGTTTCTAAATCCGGAAAACCAAAGATAAAGGGTGTCTCAATGACTGAGTTGTTCACTCCAGAACAAATTCAGGAACATATCAACAGTCTAAGGCTTTGGATTGGTCAGGTATGCTTTTTTGACTTGGAAATGACCTCCTGTAGTCTTTCAGCTTTTCCCCAAAATTGCCGGACCGTTTTTAAAGTAAATATAGGAGATGAGGAGAGGACCAACAATTTTCATATGACATGGTGTAATTTGTGCTCTTTTCTCCTCATTTAGACATGCAAACATCGGAAAAAAATTAATATGGTGAAAACTTCTTCCCCTCCCTCACTTTGTCACTGTTGCCTTAAATAAAGTTGTACTTCATGAGCTTACAAAAAAATTAGCGGGCTGTAGCTTTGCCAAACTCTAATTTGTAATTACGTTGAACTGTGTCATACCAAATAAAATCTTTTCCTTATTTTCATGAGAGAAATGCTGGTTTTTTTTGTTTCTTTTGTGTTTTGTGCGAATACATCGAATCTTTTCTTGGGTAAAACTACTGTTTATACTCTTGTACAGTTGTTTTGGTGAATCTTGTACTGTAACCATACCAGGGATAGAAATCTCGGTACCAGAGAATTACCCACCGCAGCCGGTAATGGTAACCGGAAAACTTGGTTGAAATTGAATATCAAATTTTGAATTCAGGCTATTTTAAAACCGTAACCGGAACGTTACCGAAAAACCAGAAAAGCTGCTAAAACCGAAAACCAATAAAAATCTTGGGAGTACAATAATTGATGTATATTTAGTTCATACAATAGGTAATCTAGCACAAAAAATGCCTAAACCAACCTAGGAAATGCATTATGCAGTCATAAATGTAAATTTACATTTGAAAAATTTCGGCTGCTTTTTTCCCTCGCAGTACCCACCGAGATTCCCGGTAACAGGTGGTTACCGGCCGGTAACCACCGTTTTTTATCCTTGAACCATACTATGTATTTTTAAAAGGGACTATTTGTAACATGCTGTGTCATTTGGCAGAGTAAGGCTAAAGCTGAAAAGAATCAAGCGATTGGGCATTCTGAAAATGAGAATTCATGCCAGCTCTGCAAAGTGGAAAAACTTACTTTTGAACCTCCACCAATATATTGCTCCCCTTGTGGTGCTCGGATAAAGCGAAATGCGCCATACTATACTGTTGGTACTGGTGATACCCGTCACTTTTTCTGCATCCCATGTTACAATGAGTCCCGTGGTGAGACCATTGAGGTTGAAGGCCAGAATTTTTTGAAGGTTAGGTTAGAGAAAAAAAGAAATGATGAAGAAACTGAAGAATGGGTAAGTTCCCTGATTTCCTTTGTGGTTGTCGTATCATCAAAATTATGGTTATCTTGTGTTCTAAATCTTTTTGAATCATGTATTCTGCAGTGGGTTCAGTGTGACAAGTGTGAATGCTGGCAGCATCAGATATGCGCTCTATTTAATGGCAGAAGGAATGATGGAGGACAAGCAGAGTATACTTGCCCAAATTGCTACGTTCAAGAGGTGAAACGTGGGTTCGCAAGCCTTTACCACAGAGTGCCGTTCTTGGGGCAAAGGATCTGCCGAGAACTGTGCTTAGTGATTATATAGAAGATCGGCTTTTTAAACGGCTTAAGCAGGAAAGACAGGATCGGGCAAATCAGCAGAAGAAAAGCGTTGACGAGGTTAGTGAAACTAAGTCTTATTCATGAAATGAGTGTGTCCTTTCTTTATCTGGTCTGCTCAGCATGTGTTTAAGTGGGACCTTTGCTAGTATGTATTTACCTTTATGACAAAAATTATGCTGCATGAAAGCATTTATAAGTGTCTCAACACCATGTGAATAGTTGCAGTTTACTATAATGATTGTCCCATCCAGGGTTTCAAATTTTAGACTTCAAAAAAATCCTGGATCCCAGCCGCTAGCCAGTAACCAAGTGGGTACTGAGTACTGACCAAATACTGGGCCAATTTGATTTTCTCCCAAGTTTGATTGGAATTTTCTACAAATTTTAATTTCAAACAACATATATCATGGAGTATTTGCTAAATCCATGCAAAAATAGAGCCCAAAACAACATATGTCAACCGGGATGAACTGCCAGTTTACCTAAACCTGGACTCCCACCTGGTTTGTAATCAGATCAGATATCATTTTGGAGGATTAACCAGTGAAATACCGATATGCTGTATGCACCATCCATTTAATCGTTGGAAATGTTAAAAGTGTAGTATATGTACACAGGTTAGCTTGACATATGTAGCCCATAGTCTAGGCTTGGCCCATGTGGCCCATGGCTCCCTTTGTATAAATATAACTCTTGCTAATGGAACAAGACACATAGTTGTGAGTAGCAATTCCTCTTTTCTTAAGAGGAAGTGGTACTTCAACTCTTCCTCTTCTCTCCCTTCCCTTCCCTCCTTTTCTTTGTGCAATTCAGAGACTCAAGCATATAAGAGGTTCATTCTCAACAAACTGCAGAATAAAAAAGAGTTACACAAAGAGAAGCTTTAAACAATCTATGAGGGACAGATTTAGGCTTCTATTGGTACAGTGCTTTGACATTTTATTGAGGAAATAGTAGTATTTTGTTGGGAATGCTATCTGCCAGTAAGAGAATAAAAGGCTAAATATGGATAGCAACTAGACTGAGCTAAACCGGCTGGTTTGCTATCTGCATCCAACATCACTATAGGTAAAGTGCTGAGGAGCATCTCAAAACATTACTGCTTTTTCCTCTGGACTGCTGCAGAGAATGCTTGCTGCAGTGTTCAGGTTCTTGATATTGGCCTTTGAGAAGGAGAATGGGAGTTTAGAGGAGGAGTTTGTGGTGGGATTGGGCATGGGAGTTTGCTTTGTAGTCCCAATCCCTTGTTTGATAGGAAGGATGGGAAATCGTTGGGAATTACTCCCTTCGTTCTTTTTTACTTGACTTTCTAGAATTCGTGCCATCAAACTTTCTAAAGTTTGATCACTAATAGGTTTAAAACTTCTAGATTAGCTATACGAAAATTATATCATTATATTTGTTGTTAAACATACTTTCATAATATTATAATTTTATACGTATATCTTAGTGTAAAGTTATAAAAGTAGTGGTTAAAGTCACATCTTGAAGGCTGTGAAAAGTCAAAAACGTCAAGTACAAA
>JAYGGG010000992.1:0-12664 GCA_036346245.1 Bonia amplexicaulis | reverse complement strand
TATGATGAAACTTTTCGCTCATCGCAATGCTAAAGTCTATTCGGATCATTCTAGCAATTGTCGCTATTTCGACTATGAAATATGGCAATGGATGTCAAACAGCTTTCCTTAATGGAAATCGAGTGAGGATGTGTACATGACACGCCCCACGTGTTTTGTCGATCCGCAATCGCCTAGAAAGATATGCAAGTCGCAAAGATCCATTTATGGATTAAAGCAGCATCTCGAGTTGGAACATCTGCTTTGATGAAGTAATCAAAGGGTTTGGTTTCATCAAGAACTAAGAAGAGCCTTGTGTTTACAAAAGGCTAGTGGGAGCGCACTCTGTTTCGGTCTTATATGTGGATGACATATTATTGATCGGAATGACATTCCTATGCTCGAATCATAAGTCTTCATTGAAAAGTAGTTTCTATGAAAGACTTAGGAGAGGCGATATATTCTGGGCATCAAGATCTATAGAGATAGATCAAAAGGTCGATTGGATTAAGCCAAGATACGACATTGACAAGGTGTTGAAAAGGTTCAACATGCAGATTCCAAGAAAGGCTTCCTACCTATGTCACATGGTATAAATCTTAGCAAGAATCGGTCCTAGTACACCGATGAGCGGGATAAAATGAATGCGATTCCATATGCTTCATTTATTGATCCATTATGTATGCCATGCTTTGTACACGCCTGATGTCTCAGATGCTTTAAGTGCTACGAGTAGATACTCACGATCCGTGAAAGTCACCGATTACCATAAAGAACATCTTGAAGTACTTGAGAAGAACTAAAGATGTGTTCCTCGTCTATGGGGGTGAGGAAGAGCTCGTTGTAAATGGTTACACCGATGCTAGCTTCCAAACCGACAAAGATGATTTTAGATCGCAATCGGATTTGTGTTCGCTCGAATGGCGGCAGCGAGTCGGAAGAGTTCCAAGCAGAGACGCTTGTCGATTCTACAACGTGTTTAGTACATAGCGGCTTCAAGTCGCTAAAGAGGTCGCTTTGGATCAAGAAATTTGTTTCGAGCTTGGTGTGATGGTTAGTGCCTCCAAATTTCAATGGACCTCATCGTGACAACAAGGGAGCCATTATGCAAGCCAAGGAGCCTAGATCGCACCAAGTCCAAGCACATTCTACTACGATTTCATCTCATCCGCGAGATTGTGGAGAGGCGATGTTAAGATATGCAAAGTACACACGGATTTGAACATTGCAGATCCGCTGACAAAGCCGCCCCAACCAAAGCATGAGGCTCACATTAGGGCAATGGGTATTAGATACCACATGGTTGACTCTAGTGCAAGTGGGAGATGTTGGTGATATGCCCTAGAGGCAACATGGAGATGTTGAATATATCACATACTATTGACATACGTCATATTTACATATATTTAGCCGTCATTTTACCCTCATATTTTTCATATTTTGGGACCGCTTATCATCATTTACACGTTTTCTATAATTAATTGCTCGAAATGGACTATTTTACATTTTTGTGCTTTTCAGCCACGATCGAGGCGATAAACGACAAATGTGGCATTTCCGGACTGCTCTGCATAATTATACGTGTCATCACTGATGCGTGAGGATTTTCTCGCCAAGAAATCGAGTTTCAAGGGCCAAAACAAGAAATCGATGGGAAGGACCTATTCAGAACCCTAGAAACCGCGAGGGCTAATTTGCAAATTACCGAACCCTCCTCGCCTTCACACCCGAGCCGCCACATTTTGCCCGAGCCGCCATTGCTTCCTCCCTTCATCCCTGCTTTGCTCTCCTCCCTTCCTCTTCTCTCGCCGGCTGAGGGCTCACCGACTCGACCGCCACCTCTTCCGCCGCCTCCACCGCTACCATCTCCTTCTACCACCCGAGCCTTGCTCATTCTCTTCCCCGCCTCCCTTGCTTCTCTCCTCCCACTACTTGCCGCCTGTGTTCCTTCTCCACCCACCTCTCCTCCTCCGGATCCACCAGACTCGCAGCCCCCTCTTTCCCCACCTGGGTGCCGCCGCTTTCATCCGGCCTCCTGCCTCCACCACGCCGTCCGCATCCAAGATCGCATGCTCTTCACGGCAGCCCCGCATCGACCCTTCTCCAACCTCTTCACCGCGGTGGCCTCGACTTCATCCACTCCACGCCACCATGACCGACTTCTTCTACATCGCCGCCTCGCCGCTTCCTTCACCGATCACAGATCCACTCCATGCCGACCGCGACCCGACTTCTTCTACATCGCCGTCCTCTCGCCTCCTTCACCGACGGCTTCATCATCTTCGGCGACTCCATCGCCGCCTTTTCTACTTCGGCTCTGGTAGCGCGTACACCACTCATCTCTCTCTGCGCTCTCTGCTACTTCTTCCTCCTCCTGCTTGCCTAATTTCTTCCCTCTATTTCTTCAAGTTCTTAATTACTTATTTATGCTTTGCACCGTGATCCGTTATTGTGGATGTGAACCGTGATGTGCATGAGAATCGGTGGGTATGATATGGAGTCCTGGTATGTTAAATTGTTGAATTATGCAATCGTGGTGAATGTTTTTGCTTGAGACCGAGTGCTCATTGATCCGTGATGTTTAGATTTAGTAGTATCCGTGGTAATATGCTCTTAGTGTGGTAATCAGTAGTCCTATTATTTTGTTAGTTGTCTCTCGAAAGATATTTCACAGATCCTCTCGCTTAGCATTGCCTTTTGTGATTATGTGTTAATTTGTTAGTCGCTCTAGTATAAGTGGTTAGTGTGTGTGTGTGTTTAGTTTAGTATTCGTGTCCTATACTTGTGCGGATGTTAGTTCTCGTGATGTTTGTGTGCGCGATCTAGCTAGTCGACAATCGCCCCTCTCCTCGCGGTCGCCTCGACTTCTCGCTTCTAATCCCTCTTCCTTCTTTCTCGCGGTCTGGATAGTTAGATTGTGCGCTTGTTTGTCGTGTGTTCTTGTGTTGTCCCGCCGTTGTCGCTAGTTAGTCAGTCGATCGCTTTTCTCCCTTGCTTCGAATTCTCCCTTTGTTCTTCTAGACCCCCCAGCTTCTCGATTCTCTTTCGCCTAGCGGTTCTGTAGTTATTTATTTCACGATCGGTAGTCGTTGTCTTTGTGTCGTT
The DNA here is from genome assembly GCA_036346245.1 of Bonia amplexicaulis. Classification (NCBI taxonomy): domain Eukaryota; kingdom Viridiplantae; phylum Streptophyta; class Magnoliopsida; order Poales; family Poaceae; genus Bonia; species Bonia amplexicaulis. The sequence goes on along the minus strand of JAYGGG010000992.1, from coordinate 9,580 downwards.
AGGTAGTGTCGTTCTTCGATCGCTTAGTTTGTTCGCCGCTTTGATTGCGCGGTTTTCAGCTTGTTCGCTCGGCTGTTTGGGCGCTCGCTTTAGGTTTAGTTTTCTCCCGCTTCGCTTGACCTAGCTTTAGCCGAGCATCGTAGCCATAGTCTAGTCCTGTGGAGAACACGACACCGCCGCTATTTCGGTGGCAACCCGCTCACTTGCGGGTGTGCGCTTTGCACGATCAAGAAATTGGCGCCGCTGTCGGGATTAGCTTTGAGCGACAGTGTTAGGCTATAGACTAGGTCGTTGTTTGTTTTCTTTTTCCGTGTTTGTGCCGACTTGTCTTCCATTTAGTCTTTGTCCATATTTGTGATATATTGCTATCCTCCCAACCCATTCCCTAGTCATTTCTTTCTCTTGTGTCTTTTAGTATCCATTCTCGTAGGTTGATCGATATAGTTACTTATTGAGGCTATGGCTTGCTATTATGATTCTCATGGTTTTATGAGCACTCCTACTTATGATACTCTTCAAGAATGTAAATCTATTGTCTCGCCGCTAGAGTGTTATGCTTTAGAGCGGGGAGTTGAGTTAGAGAGCGGGCATGATCAGTACGGTTCTTTATCATGCTACGCCTCCGCTTGTTCCTATATGCCGACTTGTGGTATTCGTAATATTCACCCACCGAAAGTGCCGCGTGGTTATTTGTCCACCCAGTGTTATGGGATGAGCTTTGCTTTCACCGAGTAGGCCATACCGACACTTATCACCCTGATGGCCCGAGCACTCGAGTCCGCTCATATGGAAACAACAACCCTGATATCTCATCATTTGCTTCTAGTACACCATTGCGGGGTTTTAGATATGGAGATCGTGATATTTCTCATTGGTCACATCAAGACTATCATGTACCTCAAAGATCGATCACTACTCCCGAGCTTGATCAGATATCTAGATTTGAGGAGAGGATATCTAGGATGATAGGAGATTTCGAGAGTAGGATGAGTAGTGACTTAGCATTGGATCCGACATCTCCTGCATGCAGTTCACCTGTTCCTTCACCGAGCCAGTTTATAGTTCCTATGTCTGAGTCCTTAGAGCAGTCTCGTGAGCCACCTCCTTCACATGAAGATCGGTGCCGCGACTTGATGCATTATGCAAGGAATTCATGATCGCGCCTCCTGGTGGTGATCGTACATGGCGTATCGTGACGAGATTGAGGCGATTATGAGCACCGCTATACTTGTGTGGATAGTTTTACCGCTTCACGCCCTACCATTAGCACCACGTAGGTAGTTCGATAGAGATGAGTGTCACCACCACCCTACACACCGATCTTGCTAGCGAGGGCCTATTGTTAGAGACACTACAGATACACTTAGAGGCACCTCAGTCAGATTATTCGCCTATTGACTCTGATGATCCTTATGTTGACATTGAGCCAGATGATGAGGACTTAGCTCTTGATGATGATTGTTTCACTATGGATATGCTTTTGAGTTCGAGGTTCCACATCTTGATGAGGGGCCGCCCGATGTTGAGGAGGAACACATTTCTATTGATCCACCACCGCCTACTTCCTTCGTCGACATCGCCTCCGAGGTTTCTACTACCGTACATTCTACTTCACCTACACTTGTAGTTTGAAACTTTTCCCCGACCAACCAGTGTTTGATTTCCTTCATCAGACGAGACATACTCTATTACCGATTGTGCTCATCTCACTTACATCCTCATGATGTGCTTTATCGATATACCTACATGATTGGATATTCTATTGATGACTTAGAGGGTGTCAACCTATCACACATACTTGCCATATCTTTGAGGTTGTTTGCAGCTTATGCTTGTGTACCATCGACACGAGCGGACATGGTTCGTGTCGATATTCCTTGGGATCCGTGTGATTTCGAGGCATGTCGCTTCATGAGGAGGGCGGACATGTGCCTCTTCCATGTCCCGCCCTTGGCCCTCCTCTCGCTACACCCAAATGAGCACATCTTTATCTTTTATTTTCATACCTTTTGTTAGTTTTTGTTGGTTTCTCCTCTTTTCTTTCTTTTTATTTCGTGTCCTGCATAGATCTTCATCCTTGTACATGCGAAGCTATGGGATGATTTTCTACTTCCACTACATCATATATGCCCTGGTGAGTCGCTTTCTTACCCTTAAGCACATTCTTGATTCATTGCTCAATTTAAGCTTGGGGAAGACTTGTATGTGTATGGATGATGTTCTAGCATGTTTGTATTATATTTGTGAGCATTTGAGCTTATTGTCGTGTAATTGATGATATATGGTCATTCTTATGCTTAATATTATGCTTGTGATTGATGATATATGGCCTTTACTATTGCTCTCATGTTATGCTTATTGTATATCTTGGCCATGTGAGCCCACCCATGATTAATCAAGAAAGGTCATGCCGAATTTTGTTAATTGAGCTATGTAGTCACTAGTTTCTTGTATGTCTTAAGTCACTTGGCATCATTTTATAAAGCTTGAGTTTTGTTTATTATCCTTGATGTGCTTAGAAACATTGTGATCCTATAGCATTTGATTCATTGCGAAGTTACGCATGTGTTTTAACCATTTATGATTGAATTGGTTCTAGTCATCGCCACTTGAATGATTATATCTTAGATTCATGCTTTGGCATATGTTATTTTAGATATTGATACTTTGCTTGAATGTAAAATTTGTGAAAGGGGTAGTCCTATCTTGAGCCAATAACTTGGTTGATTTATTCAGGTATCCATGTCTTAGGACATGTGTTACTTAGCATTAATGAAACCGTTAAAGATGCTTAATCAAAACTAAAAAAAATAATAAGTAAAAAAATTGTTATGCAATGTGTGTGAAATAAGTGACTATGTCACATTGGTTCGAAAATGTGTTGAATAAGTGGCAAACTTACGCCCAAGTAAATTGTGAGTAAATAAGGGCACAAGTGCCCAATGTGTGTTTTAAATTTGCTAAAATCAACAAAATTAGGTATCATGGCTCAAGTGTGGGTTTTTTTTCATAAATATCATGCAAGTATTAGTCTCTTTGTCTCAAATAACAAATGCCTTAGTATAAACCTTTGATATGCTCATTCTTGATGATATACCTAGTTCCGATGCTTTACAATTTTGGTTAGATTCATGCGAAACTTGATTTGGTCAAATGTTGTAGTTATCATTTTGGTATCTTTGCTTGAATATTCATTCTCATCTTGGATGATTCTCAAAACTTGAGTTACATAATCTCATTTTACATTGTTGTATGCCTCTTGACTATTACATGCATTTAAACTAGTCTTTTATCATAATGACTTGTTGTCCGGTTCGATAATATTATACCATTTACTTGAGGACAAGTAAAGTTTTAAGCTTGGGGGTATGACATACGTCATATTTACATATATTTAGCCGTCATTTTACCCTCATATTTTTCATATTTTGGGACCGTTTATCATCATTTACACGTTTTTCTATAATTAATTGCTCGAAATGGACTATTTTACATTTTTGTGCTTTTCACAGTCGGTGCGATCGAGGCGCATAAACCATAAATGTGGTATTTCGGATCGCCTGCATAATTATACGTGTCATCACGGACGCTGTAGGATTTTCTCAAGAAATCGAGTTTCGAGGGCCAAAACAAAGAAATCGATGGGTAAGGACCTATTCAGAACCCTAGAAACTGCGAGGGCTAATTTGCAAATTACCGAACCCTCTTGGCCTTCACACCCGAGCCGGCCACAATTTTGCCCGAGCCGCCATTGCTTCCTCCTTCATCCCTGCTTTGCTCTCCTTCCTTTCTCCTCGGCGCCGGCGAGGGCTCTGGCCGACTCGACCGCCCACCTCTTCCGCCGCCTTCTCCACCGCGCCATCTCCTTCGCCACCCGAGCCCGGTTCATTCTCTTACCGCCTCCCTTGCTTCTCCTCCTCCCACTACTTGCCGCCTGTGCTCCTTCTCCACCGCCGCCTCCTCCGGATCCACCTGACTCCATGCAGCCCTCTTTTCCCCACCCTGCCGCTGCTTTTTCTCCCCGCCCCGCCTCCACCACGCCGCATCCATCAGTCGCATGCTCTTCACGGCAGCCCCGCCGACCCTTCTCCAACCTCTTCACCGCGGTGGCCTCGACTTCATCCACTCCACGGCGACCGCGACCCGACTTCTTCTACATCGCCGCCTACGCCTCTCCTTCACCGACCCGCATCCACCCATGGCGATCGCGACCGACTTCTTCTACATCGCCCCCCTCACCGCTTCCTTCACCGACGGCCCATCATCTTCGCGACCTCCATCGCCGCCTACTTCCTCTACGGCGCCGACAGCCCTCACCATCTCCTCTCGCGCCTCCCGCTACTTCTTCCTCCCTCGCTCTAATTTCTTCCCTCTATTTCTTCAAGTTCTTAATTACTTATTTATGCTTTGCACCGTGATCTCGTTATTGTGGATGTGAACCGTGATGTGTGCATGAGAATCAGGTGGGTATGATATGGAGTCCTGGTATGTTAAATTGTTGAATTATGCAATCATGGTGAATGTTTTTGCTTGAGACCGGTGCTCATTGATCCGTGATGTTTAGATTTAGTAGTATCTCGTGGTAATATGCTCTTAGTGTGGTAATCAGAGTCCTATTATTTTGTTAGTTGTCTCTCCGAAAGATATTTCACAAGATCCTCTCGCTTAGCATTGCCTTTTGTGATTATGTGTTAATTTGTTAGTCGCTCTAGTATAAGTGGTTAGTGTGTGTCCGTGTTTAGTTTAGTATTCGTGTCCTATACTTGTGCGGATGTTAGTTCCTCGTGATGTTTGTGTGCGCGATCTAGCTAGTCGGCAATCGCTCCTCTCTCGTGGCCGCTCGACTCCTTGCTTCTCGACCTCCTCTTCCTTCTTTCGCTGGTCCGTCGATAGTTAGATTGTGCGCTTGTTTGTCGAGTGTTCTTGTGTTGTCCTCGCCGCTGTCGCTTAGTTAGCCGTCGATCGCTTTCCCCTTGCTTCTCGACCTCCTTTGTTCTTCTAGACTCCCCTGCTTCTCGATTCCTCTTCGCTCAGCGGTCGGTAGTTATTTATTTCGCCGATCGGTAGTCGTTGTCTTTGTGTAGTCGTTAGGTAGTGTCGTTCTTCGATCGCTTAGTTTGTTCGCCGCTTTGATTGCGCGGTTTTCGCTTGTTCGCTCGGGCTGCTTGGGCGATCGCTTTAGGTTTAGTTTTCCCCGCTTCGCTTGACCTAGCTTTAGCCGAGCATCGGTAGCCATAGTCTAGTCCTCGTGGAGAACACGACACTCGCCGCTATTTCATGGCAACCTGCTCACTATGGGTGTGCGCTTTTGCACCATCAACTATGTTTATGATACATTGCCTTGTTCCTTGAAATAGACATTATCATTATTGATCAATGAGTATGTGACTTATTCATGAGACTCTTAATGCCAAAATGTTGCTATTTCTAAATGATCCCCGATTATATTTCATATGAGGAACAAATATGATTCAAAGATCAAGATATGTATTGATTGATGATCATGTCTCATGGATCATGGTATAGAGATACCAAATCAATAATATGGACATGTGTTAGTGAACATATGTTGATAGACCCGCCATGAGACACCGCAGATTCCAAGTGTCATCGCTGGTCTCAAGTAGTGTTTATGTGGAATCCTTAGACTTGAGATCATCATGGTTCCCAAAGATGCGTAGTAGCTACTTTGGGACTACTAAACACTACTCCGTGAATCGGGTAGTCATAAAAGTAGTCTTTGGGTTTGCCATGAAACATGTAGTGGGATGAATGATCAAGATAGAATTTGCCCTCCTTATGGGAGAGATATCTCTCGACCCCTCGATGTAATGGATTATGAAAGTGCATGGCCATGCCAATGTGATTGAGGAGTCAATCACGAGTTTATAATCCATCACGGAATCGAGAGAGTGATTGAGCTATTAAGAGGATGACATGTGTCTCGCCTTGAGCTTAATCTATATCGTGAGGCAAAGGGATTAGTACATGAGAACATTACGAGTTCACCGATATGATCTTTACGTATACTTTGGGGTTAATATGTCTTGCTAGAGGCCGCATTAACTGGGTGACCGAAAGGTGCTCGGTCGCGACCAAGCATACGTGAACCCACTGTGGTCGCACACTTAACGGGTTGGAACACTAATTCAATGTGATTCTGATATGGGCTCAATTCGGATAGAGATCCTGATAGACTTATTGGGCCCTCGGTCCACGAGGCCCAAGTGAGGAGGTCTATATATGGAGACGAGGGCCGAGGGAATGCACCGATAATCCCGAGCTAATCCGTAGCCGCCACCTCCGCAGCCAAACCCCAGCCGTCATGAAGTGCCGGTACACTCGCGATCGGCGTCCAAAATTCCCGGACATGTGGATACCTGGAGGCGCCGCTGCGGCGTTGATCGGCATCAACAACCCGCTGATTGGATCCGCTCGTGGTGTGGTTGATCGCGGGAGGAGACGATCGGTTCGGACGATCGACTACTTCCACTACTACTGACGCCGTGGTTGGATCGGCTTCTCCAACTCTTCACATTGCAAGCTGGCTGCCTAGTGGTAACGATCCATGATCCTCCTTACATGATGTTCTTGTGTGCGCGTGAGAAAATTTTGTTTTCTCGCCTCGTAGCCTACTCATGATCCATTAAAATGAGATTTCAACCTAGCAAGAACAATCTAGCAATTTATAATCTAGGCACCTCACAATATCCCGAAGAGCAAGTATATTCATCTTGGACAAGGCCAAGGTCATAATAAGTTTTACCTTGCTCATGATAAGTCGACGCCCCTTATCATTATCATCCGTGTTCTCCAAGGCTTTCTCCTTCCGGCACTTGATCAACCAAAGGACAAGAATGTACCACAAAGCTCACACTTGTGGTTTCTTGCAAATAAAATCATCCTCTAGCGAAATCAAGCCTCTTGTCTCAAAGGACATCATTGGCAAAACCACCCCAATAAGATTCAAAGAAAAGTTCACAAGATTCCCTACTAGTTGCCAAGCCCGTGATCGGTTAAGATCAAATACAGAGTTAACCTTGCTCGATACCAATTGTAGGACCAAAATGGCAACAGAGGGGGGGTGAATGGTGCCTTAAAAATATTCTCAAATATTCAATCCTATCTTTTCTCCAATAGCTAAAGAGTCGAAGAAGAGGATTGATTGTTCACCGAAAACCCGTAGAGAACAGAGAAGAATCACCACCGAAGAAAAACAACATAGAACACCAAAGAATTGCCGTGGTCAAAAGATATCTCATGAAGATCACCACGGTCAGAATCAAGGAAAACAGAGGCGGCAGATTGAGTCCGATAATAGATTACCGTGGTCGCGTAATCAAAATGGACGAAGAAAACAATGCCTAGCCTAAACCGAGAAGATCGCACCATCGGTTAAATCGAGAATTACTACGTCGAATCACCGCGGAAGGTCTTTATCGTGATCGAAGACACCGAGAAGAACTCATGACCGAGACAACCAAAGAATCGTAGTCGAAGACCAACTCAAGTGATCAGAATACAAGAACAAGCATGACGCACTACTGACCGCCGAAATGAGAGTAGCCACCGCACGCCGTGGTCGTAGCAAAGAATATGGACGTAGTCGAACGGCAACTCGTAGTCGATAACCGAGAAGTGGTCTCGTTCGAGATGAGAGGTCGAACTCGCGTGGTAGTAAGTCAATTGATGATCGAACGGCCGACGTGGTCGAAATGATTACCCGAACCGACAAATGAAAATAAACAAGAATACCGTGTTGTCGAAACGAAGCGTGATAACCCGATGGTCGATATGCGCACACGCCAAGATCACGTGGTCGTAAGTTCGAACAGTAGCTGCCCATGCGCATTCCACCGCAAAGACCAAAACCCGTGATAACTTGCAAATCTTCAAACGAAATGAGGAGATATTTTAACCACAAAGATTCAAGATCCTCTCGAAGAGAAATCACCTAGTAAAACTAAAGTCTTTGCAATGGTCGGCTAGAACGACACGGCCAAAACCGAAAGCGAGAACTGAGGCGCATGACCGAGAGACACGAATTTTCTCGATTCGACCTTGTTTCTCGGAATGAATCGCCAAATTGTTTTGAGCGATTCTCTCGCTCGAGCAAATCAAATATAAGCCAACTCTCAAAGGAAATACAGTAGGAACCTGAAATGAAGAGATGGCAACAAATCAATGAAAACATCTCAAGAAATGCTCTCAACCTGATCACAAACATGTACTCCATCTCATAGATAAACTCTAACAAGTGCACAGAGATGAGTCCTCTCAAATCATAACACGGAGGTTTCGCAACCACTCCCCCGGGAGGACAAGCTCAGCCCTAGAGCACACACACATGATACACTCCCAAGGGAGGGAGAGGCGGCCGCCCACTGGCCCTAGCCGACCAACTCACATAACACTTGCCTCCCTCTCCCTTTTATAGCCTCACACTGAGACTAACCCTAATGGATCCATCCATTAGTCCATACCGGAGATAACCCGAAAACCCCATCTAACACCGGGTTTTAACACTCACTTTGCCCGCTAACTCAAATGCTTTGCCCGCTATCCCAATGCACCAATTCGACTTTGCCGTTAGCGCCAACAGTAATCCACTTCTTCTCGTGTGCTTTACTGTAGGGACAGCTTCCGCAGCCTTTGACATTTCTCCAAATGCCCTCCGCCGCCTTCCAGAAGCTTCCTCCACCGCTTTGTCGCCCATGCTGCCGCCCCACCGGCACGACACGCCCTCTTCGGCTTTTCCACGCCGCTCGGACCTCAACAACTCCCTTGTCTAGTCCCGACCTCCTAAGCCTCACCAAGACATGTCTCCCAAGACTGCAGAATCGACCGATCGCACTCCGACTCTTCCGTAGTCTAGTCTCGCCTATTCCGCCGCACACCACCGCACCCAACCTCCTCGACTGCCCTGACCTCGCCTCCCCGAGCCTAGTCCCGCCCCTCCTTGTTGCCCGTCGTGCTCAGCCCTGGCGCCCCAGCCCGGCTCCTCGCCTCCTGCAACCACCTCACCACCTCGATCATCTTCTTGCTGCCTCCGACCGCCCTGACTCAACACCTCCTCGTGCCTAGTCCCGGCCCTCCCACGCCACAATGAAATAGTTCAAGTCCTCGCACCACACGCACAAGCAAACCGTCACATAGCACCGCACAATACACACGCACCATCACTCGGCACAAGTATCACAAGACAACACCGGTCAGAATCCCTACGACCACCCGAAGCACAAGACAAGAAGTGGTCAAACCCCGAAAACTTCCCCCGCTTCCTTCGACCACACAAAGATGTCGTCACGACCATCACAAAGCTCAACGCACCATGCATACAAGCTACGACCATCACTAGCCGCTATGACTTTATCGCACAAAGTTCTAGACCTCATACGAGCACTGCTCAGCTCAACAGAGCTCAAGACTTTTCCACGTAAAATAGACATTGACAAACCCCGCCAAGAAGATGAACCAACAAATCCACAAGGTCCACAACATCACCGTAAACCCAACCGACCGATTCCCATCATAATCGGACACCATATGTGCCCACACGACCGGTTTTATATGAGCTCCA
>JAYGGG010000625.1:0-12206 GCA_036346245.1 Bonia amplexicaulis | reverse complement strand
GATTATGATGAAACTTTTTTCCCCAATCTAAAGTCTATTCGGATCATTCTACGTTTTTATATGAAATATGGCAAATGGATGTCAAAAGCCCTTAATGGAAATGGTGAGGATGGCATGACACAACGGTTTTTCATCCAATCGCAGAAAGATATCAAGCGCAAAGATCCATTTATGGATTAAAGCAGCATCTCGGAGTTGGAACATTCGTTTGATGAAGTAATTAAAGGGTTTGGTTTCATCAAGAACGAAGAAGAGCCTTGTGTTTACAAAAAGGCTAGTGGGAGCGCTTTCGTGTTTCGGTCTTATATGTGGATGACATATTATTGATCGGAAATGACATTCCTATGTCGAATCATTAAGTCTTCATTGAAAAGTAGTTTCTTATGAAAGACTTAGGAGAGGCGAATATATTCGCATCAAGATCTATAGAGATAGATCAAAAGGTGATTGGATTAAGCCAAGATCGTACATTGACAAGGTGTTGAAAAGGTTCAACATGCGATTCCAAGAAAGGCTTCCTACCTATGTCACATGGTATAAATCTTAGCAAGAATCGGTCCTAGTACACCGATGAGCGGATAAAATGAATGCGATTCCATATGCTTACTATTGGATCCATTATGTATGCCATGCTTTGTACACGCCGGATGTCTCGTATGCTTTAAGTGCTACGGTAGATACCGTAGATCGGTGAAAGTCACGGATTACGTAAAGAACATCTTGAAGTACTTGAGAAGAACTAAAGATGTGTTCCTCGTCTATGGGGTGAGGAAGAGCTCGTTGTAAATGGTTACACCGATGCTAGCTTCCAAACCGACAAAGATGATTTTAGATCGCAATCGGATTTGTGTTCTGCCTGAATGGCGGTGCGGTAAGTGGAAGAGTTCCAAGCGGAGACATTGTTGATTCTACAAAGCAGTACATAGCGGCTCAAGTCGCTAAAGAGGTCTGTTGGATCAAGAAATTTGTTTCGAGCTTGGTGTGATGGCTAGTGCCTCAGCCCAATGGACCTCATCGTGACACAGTGGAGCCATTCAAGCCAAGGAGCCTAGATCGCACTGAAGTCCAAGCACATTCTCGGCGATTTCATCTCATCCGCGAGATTGTGGAGAGGCGATGTTAAGATATGCAAAGTACACAGATTTGAACATTGCGATCCGCTGACAAAGCCGCTTCCACCAAAGCATGAGGCTCACACTAGGGCAATGGGTATTAGATACCTACATGGTTGACTCTAGTGCAAGTGGGAGATCTGGTGATATGCCCTAGAGGCAACATGGAGATGTTGAATATATCACATACTATGTTTATGATACATTGCTTTGTTCCTTGAAATAGACATTATCATTATTGATCAATGAGTATGTGACTTATTCATGAGACTCTTAATGCCAAAATGTTGCTATTTCTAAATGATCCCGATTATATTTCATATGAGGAACAAATATGATTCAAAGATCAAGATATGTATTGATTGATGATCATGTCTCATGGATCATGGTATGGAGATACCAAATCAATAATATGGACATGTGTTAGTGAACATATGTTGGATAGACCCGCCATGAGACACCGCGAGATTCCAAGTGTCATCGGTTGGTCTCAAGTAGTGTTTATGTGGAATCCTTAGACTTGAGATCATCATGGTTCCCAGATGCGTAGTAGCTACTTTGGGACTACTAAACACTACTCCGTGACGGGTAGTCATAAAGTAGTCTTTGGGTTTGCCATGAAACATGTAGTGGGATGTGAATGATCAAGATAGAATTTGCCCCTCCTTATGGGAGAGATATCTCGGGCCCTCGATGTAATGGATTATGAAAGTGCATGGCCATGCCAAGGTGATTGAGGAGTCAATCACGAGTTTATAATCCATCACGGAATCGAGAGTGATTGAGCTATTAAGAGGATGACACAGTCTCCTTGAGCTTAATCTATATCGTGAGGCAAAGGATTAGTACATGAGAACATTATGAGTTCAGATATGATCTTTACGTATACTTTGGGGTTAATATGTCTTGCTAGAGGCCGCTATTAATGTGCCCTCGACCCCTGTCACGACCGCCAGGACCGCGCTATCATACGCATAGATTGTTATAGAAACACATTCATGTCGTATGTAGAATATGTTCTACGCTAACTTGTTTTTGCAGGAATGATGTGAATGGTATGGCATAGATGCATATGTGATGCATGTGTGTTGTGCTGTGTCGTATTAATCACATGGTTGAGGTCTGTTCTTTAATTGTATAACGACGCGTGTCGACTTGTGATGCTTGAGCTCCTCATGTAATTCATTTGCTACCTATTAGTTGTAATAGTTTAGTTCTTTGCTATGGAGGCTTCAAGCATGATGACAAAGAGGACAAGAAGTATGAAGCATATCACCGTGGAACCATGGCGATGGCGACCACTACGATACAAAATGCCATACCATTTACAGATAATGTGATTATATGCATGTGATGTTTATTTCTTGTCATACTATTCTTTCATGCCATACCAACTAAGGGTTAGTTTTTCATGATAGAATAGCTTCTCTCAAGAAAAAATTAAGAATTTGTTTTGATGCCCTTCCAATTGCTGCGCCTATAAGAATCATGATCATTGTTTGGTAGGTCGCCAAAGGCAGTACCATCAACTATCTTGATCTAATAGGGTGGATGTCGACATCCACATGCATAGTATTGGTTTACTTGACAAGGCTATCAAATTAGATTTGGGCCTTGGGGCATGGTGTTGGGAGCCGGCATTGGATGCCACCCAACAAACAAGAGTCACATAAGATGTGATTAGCAAGTGTTGCTTACCTACGTCACTAAGTTTCTAGCAGGATGCCAAAGCTCACTAGAACTTAGATGAACATGGATCTTGACCACTATATGTCGTTAGAGGGAAGACGATTACAAAACATATAGTGGGAGTATCTTTTGTTAAATTGTTTAATGGAAGATCAAACATGAACATAGTGCTAAACTTTGCATATTCTTTGTTGTAGATCATGTCAACTAATGCCGCATCCAGTTCTTTTAATTTGCGATCTATTCTTGAGAAAGAAAAACTCAATGGAAGCGAACTTTTGGATTGGTATCGCAACTGAGAATTGTTCTCAAGCAAGAGCGCAAGGAGCATGTCCTTGAGTCTCCTTATCCCGATGACTTGCACGATAATGCTACGTGGCTGCAGGAAAGCTTATGAGAAGCAAACGAATGATTACCTTGATGTGAGTCGTCTCATGCTTGCCACAATGTCCTCTCGAGCTTGTAAGCAATATGAGAACACGATGCCTACAATATCATTGTGGGGTTGCGTGGTATGTTTGAGAACCAAGCAAGGGAGAGGTTCAACACTTCAAAGTCCTTGTTTGCGTGCGAGCTTGCGAAGGGAATCCGGCCCTCATGTGATTAAGATGATTGGCTACATTGAGAGTCCGGAAAAGCTTGGTTTTCCCCTTAGCCAAGAGTTGGCTCGATGTGATTCTTGACGCTCCCCGAGCTTTGAGCCATTCATTCGAACTATCACATGAACAACATGGACAAGACCTTGGCCGAGTTGCATGGGATGCTAAAATCAGCGAGGAAAGCATTAAGAAAAGCAGCCATCATGTGATGATGATGCGAGAAAGGCAAGGGCAAGCCCTATGTAAAGAAAGCGCGGTCAAAGAAAGTTAGCTCCGATGAGATCGCGAGCGGTTCTAAGGCCAAGCAAGTCAAGAAGGGCCCTCTCGATGCGATTGCTACTACTAAGCAATCGGGACATTGGAAAAGGAACGCCCAAAGTACTTGGAGGATCTTGAGAAAAAGAAGGAAGTACGACTTCGCTCCGTGTATAAATGTTATAGAAATCAATCTTGCTACTTCATCTTCGATTCTTGGGTATTTGATACGGATCGGTTGCTCACATTTGCAAATCGTTGCGGGGCTAAGAAGAAGTAGAAGTTTGAGGAGGAGCGAGTGGATCTTGGCGTTGGCAATGGAGCAAAAGTTCTGCGGTGGTATTGGCACCATGCCATTGTCTTTACCTTCGTGATTAGTTTTGGAATTGAATAATTGTTATTGTGTTCCATCTCTTTCCAAGAACATTATTTCGCTTCATGTTTACAAGCGAAGGTTATGACTTTAGATCCGTGAACAATGGTTGTTCTCTTTATTTCAAAGATATGTTCTATTGTCATACTCCATTGGTGAATGGGTTATATGTTCTTACTCTTGAAGAGTCATCGGTCTATAACATTAATACAAAGAGGCAACGATCGAATGATTTGAATCCACGTTTATTTGGCATTGTCGCTTGGGTCACATAAATGAGAAACGCATGGAGAAGCTCCATAGAGATGGTATTCGCACTCATTTGATTTTGAATCATTTGAGACATGCGAATCTTGTTTACTTGGCAAGATGACAAAAGCACCTTTCACCGGTCAAGGTGAAGCGGCAAATGACTTATTGGCACTCGTACATTCGATGTATGTGGACCAATGAGCTCAACGACCGAGGTGGTTTTCAATGATTCATAACTTTTATCGATGACTTTAGTAGATATGGATATATCTACCGATGAAACATAAGTCTGAATCCTTTGAAAAGTTCAAAGAATTCCAAAATGAAGTGCGAATCATTTAGGCAAGACAATCAAGTTTCTACGATCCGATCGTGGAGGCGAGTATTTGAGCCATGAGTTTGGTAATCATCCGAAGGATTGTGGAATTGTTCCACAATTGACTCCCCGGAACACCTCAATGGAATGGGGTATCTCGAAGCGAGAAATCGCACCTTATTAGATATGTGCGCTCCATGATGAGCCACGAGTGATCTTCCGTTGTCTTTTGGGGTGCAGCTCTTGAAGCGACCGCTTTCACACTAAAGCGAGTTCCATCAAAATCGTAGAAAAGACACCATATGAGATGTGGCGACAACGTCCTAGCTTGTCTTTTCTTAAGATTTGGGGATGTGAGACTTATGTAAACGTTTACAACTCGATAAGCTCGGTCCTAAATCGATAAATGCTTCTTTATCGGGTATCCTAAGGAAACAAAAGGATATTACTTCTATAATCAAGAAGAAGGCAAAGTGTTTGTCGCTTGGCATGGTGTCTTCTTAGAGAAAGAGTTTCTCTCAAGAAGGGATAGTGGGAGCATGGTGCAACTTGAAGAAATTCGAGAAACACCAAAACGTTTCAGCTCCTGAGTAACCACACAGGATGAACAAACTGTTGAAGAACTGTGTGGACACACCGCACCACGTAGGTCGAGAGGTCACGTCGTGTACCGAGAGGTACATGTTCTTGACTACTCAACACGGGATATATTGTTGTTAGACAACGATGAACCTAAGACCTATGAAGAAGCGATGGTGGGACCAGACTACGAAAATGGCTTGAAGCCATGAGATCCAAATTGAATCCATGCACGAATCAAGTTTGGAACTTGGTTGATCCACGATGGTGTTAAAACCATTGAGTGCAAATGGGTTTTCAAGAAAAAGATAGACATAGATGGAAATGTTCACATCTATAAAAGCGACGATTGGTGGCCAAAGGTTTCAAACAAATTCAAGGTGTTGATTATGATGAAACTTTTTCGCCGTCGCAATGCTAAAGTCTATTCGGATCATTCTAGCGATTGTCGCTTATTTCGACTATGAAATATGGCAATGGATGTCAAAAGCTTTCCTTAATGGAAATCGAGTGAGGATGTGTACATGACACCCCACAGGTTTTGTCGATCCGCAATCGCTAGAAAGATATGCAAGTCGCAAAGATCCATTTATGGATTAAAGCAGCATCTCGGAGTTGGAACATTCGCTTTGATGAAGTAATCAAAGGGTTTGGTTTCATCAAGAACGAAGAAGAGCCTTGTGTTTACAAAAGGCTAGTGGGAGCGCATCGTGTTTACGGTCTTATATGTGGATGACATATTATTGATCGGAATGACATTCCTATGTCGAATCATAAGTCTTCATTGAAAAGTAGTTTCTATGAAAGACTTAGGAGAGGCATATATTCTGGCATCAAGATCTATAGAGATAGATCAAAAGGTGATTGGATTAAGCCAAGATACGTACATTGACAAGGTGTTGAAAAGGTTCAACATGCGATTCCAAGAAAGGCTTCCTACCTATGTCACATGGTATAAATCTTAGCAAGAATCGTGTCCTAGTACACCGATGAGCGGGATAAAATGAATGCGATTCCATATGCTTCACTATTGGATCCATTATGTATGCCATGCTTTGTACACGTCCCGATGTCTCGTATGCTTTAAGTGCTACGAGTAGATACGTCGATCCGGTGAAAGTCATCGATTACAGAAGAACATCTTGAAGTACTTGAGAAGAACTAAAGATGTGTTCCTCGTCTATGGGGGTGAGGAAGAGCTCGTTGTAAATGGTTACACTGCTAGCTTCCAAACCGACAAAGATGATTTTAGATCGCAATCGGGATTTGTGTTCGCCTCGAATGGCGGTGCGGTGTGGAAGAGTTCCAAGCGGAGACAGTTCGATTCTACAATGCAGTACATAGCGGCTTCGAAGTGCTAAAGAGGTCGTTTGGATCAAGAAATTTGTTTCGAGCTTGGTGTGATGGCTAGTGCCTCAGCCCAATGGACCTCATCTGACAACAGTGGAGCCATTCATAAGCCAGGAGCCTAGATCGCACGTAAGTCCAAGCACATTCTACGCGATTTCATCTCATCCGCAGATTGTGGAGAGGCGATGTTAAGATATGCAAAGTACACACGGATTTGAACATTGCAGATCCGTTGACAAAGCCGCTCCTCACCAAAGCATGAGGCTCACACTAGGGCAATGGGTATTAGATACCTACATGGTTGACTCTAGTGCAAGTGGGAGATCTGGTGATATGCCCTAGAGGCAACATGGAGATGTTGAATATATCACATACTATGTTTATGATACATTGCTTTGTTCCTTGAAATAGACATTATCATTATTGATCAATGAGTATGTGACTTATTCATGAGACTCTTAATGCCAAAATGTTGCTATTTCTAAATGATCCCGATTATATTTCATATGAGGAACAAATATGATTCAAAGATCAAGATATGTATTGATTGATGATCATGTCTCATGGATCATGGTATGGAGATACCAAATCAATAATATGGACATGTGTTAGTGAACATATGTTGGATAGACCCGCCATGAGACACCGCAGAGATTCCAAGTGTCATCGCTGGTCTCAAGTAGTGTTTATGTGGAATCCTTAGACTTGAGATCATCATGGTTCCAGATGCGTAGTAGCTTACTTTGGGACTACTAAACACTACCTAATCGGGTAGTCATAAAAGTAGTCTTTGGGTTTGCCATGAAACATGTAGTGGGATGTGAATGATCAAGATAGAATTTGCCCCTCCTTATGGGAGAGATATCTCGGCCCCTCGATGTAATGGATTATGAAAGTGCATGGCCATGCCAAGGTGATTGAGGAGTCAATCACGAGTTTATAATCCATCACGGAATCGAGAGAGTGATTGAGCTATTAAGAGGATGACACAGTCTCGCCTTGAGCTTAATCTATATCGTGAGGCAAAGGGATTAGTACATGAGAACATTACGAGTTCAGATATGATCTTTACGTATACTTTGGGGTTAATATGTCTTGCTAGAGGCCGCTATTAACGGGTGACCGGAAAGGTGTTTCGGGTTGCACCAAGTATACGTGAACCTGTGGTCGCACACTTAACGGTTGGAACACTAATTGAATGTGATTCGATATGGGCTCATTCGGATAGAGATCCGGATAGACTCTATTGGGCCTCGTCCACGAGGCCCAAGTGAGAGGTCTATATATGAGGCGAGGGCCGAGGAACGCACGATAATCCCGAGCTAATCCGTAGCCGCCACCTCCGCAGCCAAACCCTCAGCCTCATGGTGGTACACTCGCGATCGGCGTTCCAGACTTCCGGACGTGTGGATACCGTGGAGGCACGCCGCTGCGGCGTTGATCGGCATCAACAACCTCACGATTGGATCGCTCGGTGTGGTTGATCGCGTGGAGGAGACGATCGGTTCGGGACAATCGACTACTTCCACTACTACTCGACGCGTGGTTGGATCGGCTTCTCCAACTCTTCTTCATTGCACTGCCTAGTGGTAACGATCCATGATCCCTCCTAAGCATGATGTTCTTGTGTGCGCGTAGAAAATTTTGTTTTCCGCCTCGTAGCCTACCGCGATCCATTAAAACCATCACGATAGCAACACCTTTCACCAGAAGCGTCAAAGCCATGATTTCTCCCAAGAGAATGTCAATCCCAGAAAATAAAAAGTCGATGCATGATGCATTTAGATTAATGTCATTTATTTTGTGTTAAAACACAAGTTAGAATTTGCATGGATGGTACTTTAGCATTTATTTTCTCGTGATGGTTGGATGATATTTGAAGAATTCATTCATTTATTCGTTTATAATGGCATGATATGTTCGAATTGGTATTTTATTTATGAGTTGATTGCCTTTCATGCATATGAATAAAATACATTATATTAGAACACGGTAGCGCCTTATGAAGGAAGGTGTTAGTCAAGCAGACAATGAATACCATCTTAAGAGAGATTAAGTATTTTCACCATCCATAAGAGCATCATTTCCGATAATCGCGAAGCGATGTTGTATTCGGCTCAGAAGAACCACAATTATTTAATGGGCACAACTTTAGTCATCAAGAAGCCTTATTGACCCGTAATCCACAGAACTCTCCAAGTTTTAAGGTTATTCGCAATGAATCGAAAGGAGTACGTAAGGAATACCACCATTACGGCCAAGAGAATGGAAAAGGGTATTAGAAAACTTCCTTCACTAGAAACCGGCTATATTATACCAACATAAAGGCACCGCATTACACGTCCGAAGAGATTTGCTCAACTCTTCGTCCGGCATGAGATTAGGTCACCCAGTCTCGATGATGAGAAACATAATAAATAATTCACGGGCATAATTTAATGTGAAAATTTTTCTCAAGATTTTGGTGCCCTACATGTGCCACGGAAATACTAGACCTCCACTGAAAAAGGATGAACCGCATTCCCCGAACGCATGCAAATATTTGGGTCCATTCCCACCATTTAATATTTATGCTCATCGACGCTCCCGGGATCATGTGGGTTTGTTGTCCACGAAACCACGCCAAAATTGATCTCCAGATCATTCAATAAGAAATGTTTCCGATCATCACATCAAGTCCACCGTAAGGACATTGCCAAAGAATTTAAAAGGCATTTGATGATTATTGCAGGCGGAAGTTGAGCACTTATCGCATGTCCATACCCGAAGGTTTGGGTTTTAATCAAGATAATTAAATTTATTGCCCGCCCCTTTGCATAAAAATTTGACCACGTTAATGCGCCACATGCAAAATCATCATTCTAGACCATTGCCTACACCATCCATCATGCACCACAAGTGACCAAAATTTCCCCAAAGGGGAAATCAACCCCGATGGAAAAGGAAAAATACATGACCCGGCACCAGTGAAGCAAATAGAAGTCCGAAAAGAAGTCCGGAAACAATAGAAGTCAAGACAAAAAGCCCATTGATTTCGGCATTAGCAATCAACGCCGATCACTTTAGTGATTTGAGTGATTTGGGTCCAGACCAGGAGGGTTGAAATACCAAAAGGGGTTCACTGCCCGCAGGCCCTCGTAAAAAAAGACGAACCTCCTGCCTCAACCGGACGCCCGGTGAAAAGGAAAGGACAAAAGGGAAAGTTGTGAGAGACCCGGCATTGCACCTTCGAAAGGGGCACGATCCAATATCCCATCGGCAGTTGCCACAGCCAAAAAGGGAGCCCGGGAAGGGGGCGAACTCAGAAGGAAAAGGAATAGTCCACGGAGAGTCCGAACAAACCAATATATCCCAAGAAACAATTTATCCAAACCCGCCGGTCGAAGAAAAGATGGAAGGAAAGGCCCTCAATTGTTATTCCGAGGTTTTTGTCGGACACCTCCCCTGGCCCAAAAGGGTATTTGTTCGAAAAAGAAAAAGAAATGGAGATAAAAGGTTAAAAACTAACGCCCCGAGTTGAATGAAAAACCCCCAAATGAGGGAATTACCTTTTAGTTAATTATCCCGGAACTTGAAAGAAATGAAATGGATGTTTGGACGAACTTTACGGTTTGATTCGAGATTTAATTGAAATTTCGGGAAAACCTCCCAACCAAGACAAAGCAACAGAAACGCAGCAGAAACCCGAAAGTCAAGATGGATTGAAGACTCGAAAGCAAAAACAAGAAGATCGCCCGAAACGGGATCTGAGGATTTGATATCTTTTTTAAGATGATCCAAATCGAAGCGAAAAAAGGAAGCCCTCATTTGTGAAAGAGAAAAGGCCGACCGCATGATTCCCCGGCGAACAAGGACACCCGGTGGCGGGGCAACCCAAAGGTGGATCGGAGTCTCGAAGATCCACCACCCAGAAAGGAGGTCGACCCACAAGGTAGCACCATGACATAAACCCACCGAACGGGTGTCGGGCAGCCAGCAGGAGCCCCAGGCAGACGGACACCATTCCGCAAGGCACCTGGATTGCCCCAAAAGAATAACTGAACCCTGGGCAGATGTCGGGTTTCCCCCACCCAAAGCAAAACATAAGCATTCCTGAAGCCCACAAAGCCCATAGTTACCGACCACCACCGTAAACCAAAAGGCAAGCGGTTTGGCCCACCAACCCAATCCGCCCTGGAGAACATTTAAATCCATGAAGAACCCGGCAGGAAACGGCGGAAGAGTTCATTCACACCCCCAATCCCCATGCCGAACAAAAGAGGACAAAAAACGTTTGAAAACCGAACCACCCGCATCAACTTTGAAGGGCGGTGGGATTGAATGATGGACAGAAGTCGGAGCCGCCCCAGAACCATCATGAAGAAGCCAAAAAGGCGGAATGACCTTTTCCCGAAGCCCCGACCGGAGAGGGCACGCAGAACACAGATGTACTTTTCCACCCACCGGATGGAGTTTTGATGAGGCATGAGCAGGGGGAAGAGTTGCCCAGAAGTCCCACCGAGTCCGGTAGAGTCCCCATTCACCCCACCAGAAATTGGCCCATTGCACACCAGAAAGCAAAAGTATCAGAGTTCTTCCTTTTTTTTCATTATTATTCGGGGATTCGTTGTTCAAGCGAGATCCCATCGACCGGTCGCCAAAGACGGCTCAACACGCACGACAATCAAACCACGTAATCATTAAATAGATGAACACAAAGAGAGAAGAGAAACCCCGTCTACTTTATTGCTTAGCGTGTGTATACGGGGGTTGGTCTATTTATACTAGGTGGTGGGTGCCCAAATGTCGTGACCTCGGCCTACCAGACCGAGCCACCAGACCCATCCGAGGCCGGTTTCCAACACCCCCTTGGGCACTCACCCAACATGCTCATGCCTCATCAAACCCATAAAAACCCGGGAAAATTTTGAGAAAGAGTACAAATACATGTGTTGAATGCATAATTGTCTCATTAAAAACCTTGGTCGAGAAACTCGTGAAAACTCCAAGGAAAAAGAGCAATCCACCCAACTTCATTCGGTCTTGGACCTTGTTCCTTTGGGTACTCAATCTTCATGATCGAGATTTACTAACGGGTTGGAGAATTCTCCTGACGACTTTCTAAGTCTCATCATTCTAATCCCTCACACGCACCTTTCAAAGTTAGATGCGGAGGACTTAGTGAACAAATCACGATTTTCACAAGAC
Organism: Bonia amplexicaulis; assembly: GCA_036346245.1. NCBI lineage: Eukaryota > Viridiplantae > Streptophyta > Magnoliopsida > Poales > Poaceae > Bonia > Bonia amplexicaulis. The sequence goes on along the minus strand of JAYGGG010000625.1, from coordinate 494 downwards.
TTTTAAGATTTTTATCTCGCCCATCTTTGCAATTCATGAGCATAGAAGGACTTGGTTTGATATGCTTTGTGAGATGACTTTCACATAGCCCGCTTGCACTTGTACAACGGTCAATTATCTTCATGGATAATTGTGGGTTTACAATGTTCATCCCACATGACCCGGATGGGTGAACTATTCTGGAGCCAAGCCACTGCAAAACAACTATAATTTCGAGTGGTTCGTCAAAGCTAAAGGCTTTGCTTAGACGATTTGGAATTGCGCCCCCACCATGAATGCATAGCATGTTTGTGACCTTAAGGGGGTTAGACAAGTACCCAAAATCCGAAGCCAATCAAGTTCAAGTCTTGATTTTTCTATAGAACAATCCAAGGTGCTTACTTCCTTGAGATATCAAGGTGTCCTTTATGCCCTACCAATGCCTTTTGTGGGCCTCGGACCGCATTTGCTAACAAGTACACGAAATTGCAATGTTCATTCTAGTGTTTTAGTAC
>JAYGGG010000894.1:0-13311 GCA_036346245.1 Bonia amplexicaulis | reverse complement strand
AACCGATTTACCGCTATTGCAATCGGTAATTACGTAGCACCGCCGTGAAGAATTTGTAGCTTTGGCACTGAAATCTGCACCACCATCAGCGGAGATGCCTCCCGACCGACACGCACCCCTACTGCATGGCCGTCGTGCGGTGGAGCCAAAATCGCACGGTCACCATGCGTTGTTGCCCACTCCCGCACGAGTGGATTTGAGCTCATCTACCCGGAACGGAAAAGAGCTACCACTAGTGGATTTGAGGTGGAAGGCTTAATTCATGGAGTTGGTCCAATTAGTTTGTGCTTACCTCAACGTGGAGTAGGGGAGAGCGGCAACTCTCCGAACACCACGGTAAAAAGAAATCGTGTCTATTGTGGTTTGTTTTCTTATGCTTAATTTACCTTCAAGCAATTTGCTTTCATAGAATTGAATTGATTGCTTGTCATCTAAAATTGCACACCTTGATATAGCCTAAAATTGATGGTGCACTTAGATGAACTTAATTGATATAGGTGTTGTTTGTGCTAAACCAAATTGATTTCAGCTTCTGCATTATTTACTTGGTTTAGACACATAGATAATGTCTTGAATTGTTAATAATAATTAGAAGACATTTTTAGACCGCCTATTCACCCCCCTCTAGTCGGCCTCCTCGATCTTACAGCTACATTGGGTCGATGATCCTACTGGTAGCCTACAATGTATTCTGACAACATGTTAAAACATCTTAGGCCTTGCGCAAACCTCAAATGATAGGTCATACATGTGCCTCCGAGTTGCGTTCCCCTGGTGTTCGCCAAAGGGTCGTTGCTCCGCTCAACTGATTTTGGGTCATATTAAGGAGTTCACCGTTGCATAGAAGGACGTGATGTCATGAATAGTTAGGGAGTCAAGCGCCGACCGCCTGGATGTTGAAGTTACGTGGAGGCATGGGATTAGGACTTAGCCCAAAGAAGTGCCATGTGAAGTCAGTTCTCGACCCATGGCGTTTGAGAGGCAAAGGAATGCGCTGCCAAGCTTGACTTGCTTAGTGATGGCCACCAAAGGATGACAGAACATGCTAGAATCGAGTGCCTAACTCGCTGGTTCAAGATGCGCGGAGTCCTTAGGTAATCAAATTGTTTCGTGAACTCGTTAGGATGGGCGTGAGTACACCGCTAGCCTGAGGTGCGATAGAGCTTCAAAGCGCATGAAGCCGGCTGGGGCGTATGCATCCCTATGCACAAGCTTGATTGGAAATATCGAGTTGGATGATATCTCGAGACATGATCGATTGATGTGTGCCAACACGCCGAGATGCTCAAGGTCGGTAAGCATACCTGAGACTGGTGAGGGAGAAGAATTAGCTCGACCCCAAAGGGGAAGAAGTAAGCTTGACCCCCACTCCTAGAGGGGGGAGTAAGCTCGACCACCGTGGAAGTGAGAACATTAGTCTCTCATTGGGAATATTAGTCTCATATGGTCAATTAGAGAAGTGGGAACATCAGAGTCTCCCTATTTGAAAGAAAGAGTTGGCGCTTGTTGGAGACCTAATCCTAGAGGGTGTGTGTAAGATGGTGAAGACTCGACCCCAGAGAAGGAGGTGTCGTCAACTCGACCCAGAAGGGAGATATCATCAACTCGACCCAGAAGGGAGATATCATCAACTCGACCCTAGAGAGAGGGATACCACCAACTCGACCCTAAGGGGGATAGCGCCAACTCGACCCCAGAGAGGGGGATACTGCCAACTTGACCCCAGAGAGGGGTATACCGCCAACTCGACCACGGAGAGGGGGACATCAGTTGTCGACCATGTTGATGTCTAGCCATCGAGGCGTGTTGGAGATCGTTGAGGTGAATCCTTTGAGCTAGGGGCATCCCTAGTCATGAAGATACTATCGAGGTTGGGCAAAGCTTGGCTGAGGCAAAGTCACCAAGGCCGTGTGGAACCACGCCGAGACCAAGCCATCAAGGCATGTTGGGGGTCGCCAAGGTGAATCCATCGAGCTAGGGGGAGCCCCTAGTCATGGAGACGCCATCGAGGCAAAGCGAAGCTCGGCTGAGTTGAACCACATCGAGGTCAAGCCATTGAGGCATGTTGGAGCGTATCGAGGTGAGTCCGTCGAACTAGGGGAGCAAGCGAAATTTGGCCAAGGCAAAGCCGTCAAGACCAAGTTGATTCATGTTAAGGCTAGGTCATCGAGGCATGTTGGAGATCGTCAAGGTGAATCCTTCGAGTTAGGGGAGCCCCTAGTCATGGAGACGTAATCGAGGCCTAGTCAAATCATGCTAAGGCCAAGCCATTGAGGCATGTTGGGGGTCACTGAGGTGAATTTGTCGAGCTAGGGAGAGCCTCTAGTCACGGAGATACTGTCGAGGCAAAATGAAACTCAACCAAGTTGAACAACGCTGAGGCCAAACCATCGAGGCATGTTGGAGCTTGTTAAGGTGAGTCTATCGAACTAGAGAGAGCCCCTAGTCGAGGAGACGCCATCGAGGCGAAGCGAAGCTCGACCGAGGAAAAGCCATCGAGGTCGAGTTAAACCACGTTGAGGCTAGGCCGTTGGGACATGTTGGAGATTGTCGAGGTGAATCCATAGATCTAAGAAGAGCCCATAGTCGAGGAGATACCATCGAGGCGAAGCAAAGTTTGACCGAGGCAAAAGCCATCGAGGCCAAAGCAAACCATGCCAAGCCTAGGCCGTCGAGGCATGTTGGAGCTCACCAAGGTGAGTCTGTCAAACTAGGGGAGCCTATAGTTGAAGAGACGCCAAGAGGCGAAGCGAAGTTCAGCTGAGGCAAAAGCCATCGAGGCCAAAGTAAACCACACCGAGCCCAGGCTGTCAAGGCATGTTGGAGTTTGCTGAGATGAGTCTATTGAACTAGGAGGAGCCCCTAGTCAAGGAGACGCCATCGAGGCAAAGTGAAGTTCAACCGAGACAAAAGTCATCGAGGCCGAAGTGAACCACGCTGAGGCCAGGCTGTCGAGGCATGTTAGAGCCCGCCGAGGTGAGTCCGTCGAACTAGGGGGAGCCCTTAGTTGAGGAGACGTCGTTGAGGCGAAGCGAAGTTCGACCGAGGCAATAGCCGTTGAGGCCGAAGTGAACCACGCTAAGGTCAGGCCATCGAGGCATGTTGGAGGTCACCGAGGTGAATCCATTGATCTCGGGGAGCCCCTAGCCAAGGAGATGCTGTCGAGGCGAAGCAAAGCTCGACCGAGGCAAAAGCCATCGATGCCGAAGTGTACCACGCCGAGGCCAAGCCACCCCATGGGAATCGAGGCCAAGTGCAGGCCTCATGAGCCTCGGGTAAACCGTACTGCTCCAGGGGTGAATAGTGTCGAGGCCGAAGTCTTCACGTGAGGCCAAGGTCGGGACTCCCGACCTCGGGTGAACAGTGTCACGCCCCTAGGTGAACAGTGCCACCCTAGGATGAATAGTGTCACCTCGGTGAACACGCCTCGATCGAACAACGCGCCTGGAAGAACAAAGGCACCTCACGGTGAATAGTGTCACCCCGAGTGAACAGTGCCACCTCTCGAGGTGAACAGTTGCCCCTGGGTGAATAGTGCCACCCCTAGTGAACAGTGCACCTCCCTCGGGGTGAACAGTTCGTCCCCTAGTGAACAGTGTACCCTCCCGGGTGAACAGTGTCACCTGCCGGGGTGAACAGTGCCACCTCCCACGTGACGGTCGCCCCTAAATGAACAAAGGTGCCCCTACGAACTTGTTTGATGCTGATCTAGATGAACAACACCTTCACGCTTATGCCCTCCAGTTGGCAGGTTGACCAAGGCCAGGCAATCCCTGCGATGCGGTGGATGTACCGAAGCATGTACAAGTATGTAACGTGGAACAGACACTCATCATCGCCATCACTAGAGTGGAACAACTCAAAGGAGTTGTCCTAACGGAGCACTTACAATTGCACGAGGTGCGGCAGGCGATGAGCCTGGTAGTTAGGGCGCTGGTAGCACGGCCAGGGACATGGCACAGATGCAACCAATGGTGCATGTTGGCAGAGATCAGGTATTCCCACACCATATCCTTATCCCATATAGATGTTCTTTGGGGACGACATACACAACAACCCAGCATGAGATCGCCTATTCTTTCATTTAGATATTGAGGCATTAACCATATACTGTGATGTCCATGACTTTTAGGATGTATGATTAGTTAACATATGCATGTTTGTAGTTGTGCGACCATGAAAGTTATAATTTGATCTCATCGTCAGTAATGCATAGATGCATGCAATTGTGCAACAATGCCAACCATAAATCTCGTCGTCCCAAGCTTTTGGCCGGCTAAAAAAATTCAGGAGCCACCAATAGATCGAGAAATTTATCTCTGATCTATCATATGCTTTTAATGTATTCAATATATATTGGACAATAAAAAAATTATACTATATAGGGTGCAATATTGCAGGCGACATCGTGGCCTTGTGGGCGGTGGCAAAGTAGGTCAGCGAGGAAGTTATGGCATGCTAGCGTGCACCAAGGGACCGCTTAGGGCACACGCCGGCCCACTAGTCTAGGGCTATGAGTGTATGCCAGGGCGTGGGCGAGGCGGTTAGTAGAGTATGGTCAAAAGAGTGACCAGCACGTCTAGGAGCGTGAGCGGTGGAGGAGCGACACCATTTGAGGTGGAGTTCGGTAGTAACGAAATCTAAGGCATGCAGCAGGACGAGTCTGACGATGATGATCAGATTTTTGGCATAACATGTTTTTTTCATAGAAAAGCATATATATTGAACTAGTAGTAAAGAAATATGGTGCCACACCGCATTCACTACGGTGCCTCGTGGATCTTGACCATTGGTTTTGGATCTAGTAGTGCAACCGCTTAAGTTGCAGTTACACTAGCAACTATGTAGGGCCGTGTTCGTAGTAGGAATGGGATGCTATAATTAAATGTAGGATGATAGTGTAATAACTTAACACCAACTATCTTACACAAAATGTCGCTAAATGTAAGATATCTTTTACTATTTTTTACGCTAAATTTCTTTTACAAAAGTTTAAGAAACAGTGATCAATCTTCCTCTGAACAAATAAATGGGACAATTTTTTGTCGCTTTTTTCAAACGGTTTATTGGGACAGTCTTTTAAAGCAGCTTATTAGTTTATTCATATAAACGCTTGTGTTAAAACTAAAAACTATTATTATAATTATAAATTATCAGCTGTAGTCTAAAAGAAAAGAGCCCTTGCATGCCTACACGGTTAAGCTCGAGAGCCTCCTCGATCAACGGCAACCCTCACCCGAAACACCCGCCCAACCGCACACTCCTTTCCATTCCAACGCGAGAATGGTCCACTAGCACGCCAACCCCTCCGCTGTTCGATCTACGACAAATCCGTCCGTCCCGCAACCACTCAATTCGGTTAGTTTCGTCCGTGCTCCATGGCTCCATGGCATGATGAATCACCAGCTGCACAGGGATTAATTGTTGTCCTTCAGCTTGATGATTTGTTTGACGGAGGAGCTGAGTTTCAACTCTCTCCCCCTCTAGGGCTCACCAAGATATTAGCTCTCTTCTTTTTAGCTGTACTTATGACTTACTGTGATTGATGCTTTTTTGCTTCTAGAGTGAACGTTTGTACGAACAAATCGAATGCCAATAAATCGATAAATAGTTTTGAAAAAATTATTCCGATAACCCGTTTTAGAAAATTACAAAAAAAATTACTCTGTTTATTTATTTAAAATAAATCATAAGTCATAAACTACTAGTTGAATGCCCGTGCATTGCTACGGATTTTTAAAACTTATCATACTACATATTTTAAAATTCACGTGTGGTAAAAAAATTTAGAATATGCATACAAACATGTTCTAAAAGTTTTTAAATCCGTCAAGTAAGTCGGAAGCCGTTGATCACACATCGTGGTCATAAGTCGAAAGACATCGACTACACTTCGTGGTCGTAGGTCGGGAGCCCTCGAGCACACCTCGTCGTCTTAAGTTGGAAGCTGTCAACAATCGCACGTGATCGTAGGTCGAGAGCGGTCGACCATCGCTGATGGTCGTAAGTTGGCAGTGGTCGATGATCGATCGTGGTCCTAAATCAGGAGCCTTCGACAATGGCTCGTGGTCGTACGTCGAAAGTCGACGACCATCGTTCGTGGTCGTAAGTCAGAAGCCATCGAGGACACCTCGTGGTCGTAAGTCGAAACACATCGACTAGCGCTCGTGGTCGTAAGTCGGAACACATTGACCACACCTCGTGGTCATAAGTCGGAACACATTGACCAGTACTCGTGGTCGTAAATCGGAAGCCGTCGATCAACATCGTGATCATAGGTTGGTAGCAGTCGACCATTGCTGATGGTTATACGCTGGCGTGCCTCCCAGACGCTTGTGCCTCGTCGCCCGACCTAGGGCGCTAGCTGTTCGCCCGCCCGCCACGACCGCCCTCGACTTTGACCATGGTCCTCGACGTCGACCACGACCCATTCGACCATGGGCCCCTTCGACCACGACCAACTTCGACCATGGCGTCGATTTAGACCACAACCCCAACTTCGACCATCGCGCCCTTCACTGACCATCGCCCCTTCAACCATCGTCCCTTCGACCACCGACCGGACGATGACGACTTCCCGCGACCACGGCCCCTTCAACCACGGCCGACTTGACCATAGATCTTCGACTTGACTAGTGCTCATGGTTGTAAGTTAGAAGACATCAACCACACCTCATGGTCGTAAGTCAGAACACATCGACCGGTAGCCGTGATCGTAAATCGAAGTCGTTGATCACACCCGTGGCCAAAAGCATGTTACAATCCATGGGAGTACGAGACCTTGTGGGTCTTGCCGTCAAGGGTGGGAGCTTGATCTCGGGGTGACACGGGGTAGGCGACGGGATGTCCAACGGAGGGGAACTCGGCACGGAGGTTATGTACGAACCAGCAGGTGCCCTCCGGGTTGACGCTACGACTACAACCATGACCGCTATGACCACGTCCACGAGCGCAATAACTATGACCATGATCGTGACTTCGACCACTGCCCGTTCAACTTCGAGCACTGCCCTCTTCGATTTCGACCACTGCCTCCTTCAACCACTGTCCCCTTCGACCACGGCCCTTTGATATCGACCACTTCCCTTTTTGACCACGGCTTTAACGATAACCACGAATCTTTGACTTCGACCACTGCCCCCCTTGACCACTTTCCCCTTCTATCATAGCCTTTTGACGACCACGGCCCCCTTCGACCACCGCCCCCTTCGACCGTTGTCCCCTTCAACCACGGCCCTTCGATGTTAACTACTTCCCCTTTCGACTACTAACCCCTTCGACCACGGCTTCGATTTTGACCACGGATCTTTGACTTCGATCACTGCCCCCTTCGATCACTGTCTCCTTCGACCACGACCCTTCGATGTCAACCACTTCCCCCTTCGACCACCATCCCCTTCGACCACTGTCTCCTTTGACCACGGTCCTTCGATGTTGACCACTGTCCCCTTGGACCATGGCTCTTTGACGTCGACCACGGCTTCGACTTCGACCACTGTCCCCTTCGACCATAGCCCTTCGATGACCATGGCCCTTCGACGTCAACAACTTTCCCCTTCGACCACCGCCCCATTTGACCACGACTTCGACTTCGATCACGGATTTTTGACTTCGGCCACGACACCTCAACGATGGCCCCCTTCGACCACAGCCCTGACGTCGACCACGCCCCCTTCGACCACTGCCCCGATGTCGACCATGACCCTTTAACTTCGATTGCGGACTGACTTCGTCCACGACCCTTCGAATTCAACCATCGTCCCTTCGACCATCGTCCTTTGACCATGGCTTGACTTCAACCATGACCCTTCGACCGACCATCGCCCCTTCGACCACTGCACCTTCGACCACGGTTTGAACTTCGACCATGACCCTTGACTTTGACCACGGCGACTTCGACCACGCCGCTTTGACTTCGACTGCGGACTGACTTTATCCACGGCCCTTCGATCACTGCCCCCTTCGACCACTGTCCCATTCAACCATGGCTTGAACCCGACCACGGCCCTTCGACTTCGACCACGACCCCGACTTTGACCACCGCCTTCGACCACGGCCGACTTGACCACCGATTTTCGACTTGCCATAGCCCCATTCGACCACGCCTTTGACCACCCCCGACTTGGCAAGACCCTCGACCATGGCCCCTTCGACCACAACACCAACTCGACCAGCCATCTTGGGAGACCAAAAGCGCCGACAAGGTCGACGGGCTCCGAGCGAAGAGCAGGATGAGGTAGAGAGGCTCACCGGGTGAGCGACCACTGGGCGGTGGCGGTGGGGGAGAGCCACGTGGGCGGGCGTAGGAAGAGAAAGCCGCCGCCACCATCGTCGAGCGCCACTCTATCTAATCCACCGCCGCCGCCGAGTGCCCTTCTCTCCGATCCACCGCCGCCGCCGCCAAGCGCCAGCCGGGTTGGAGGCGATGGGAGATGGAATTGGTGGCGGCGAGGAGGAGGCGCAGCACGAGGGTTTGGAGAAGAGAAGGAAGCGGCGGTTGCGGGAGGTGAAGGTGGGGAGGCGGCGACGGGCAGATGGAGAGAGGAGGCCGTGGGCGAATGCGTCGGGGAGGCTATGACGGGAGATACGGTGCTGCTGGGGGAAGTTGGGAGACTACGACCAGATGTTGCCGTGTGGAGAAGGAATTGGTGGCGGTGCCGAGGAGGAGGAGGCGCGGCACGAGGGTTCGATGGAGAGAAGGAGGTGGCGGTTGCGGGAGTTGGAGGTGGGGAGGCGGCGACGGGCACATGGGGAGAGGAGACGACGGTGAATGCGTTGGGGGCGGCTACGGGATACGGGCTGGCTGGGGAGTTGGGGATGCGATCGACGTTGCCCGCGGAAAGGAATTAGTGGCGACACTGAGGAGGAGGTGCGGCATGAGGGTTCAGGGGAGAGAAGGAGGCGGCAGTTGCAGGAGGTGGAGTGGTTGTGGGAGGCGGAGGATGCGAGGGAAGAGAAGAGAAACGTGGCCCACGTGTCGGCTCGACTTTTTCTACGAGGAGCGGATGAATTACCTACATATGGATCTGGATGGCTGATCTTTGATCGGACGGTTGAGAAGAGAGAGGAGAAATGATCGATGACCACTAACTTATATTTTTAAATAGTAGAAACTATATTATAAAAAGAGGCCAGACCACGGATCAACCCATGCCTCGGTGTGTAAACAAACTGTAAAATTGAAGGAGCGTCCCGTGACCGTGGTGGGCGGCGACAGCATCAGTACCCGGTACACCGACACCGCGGCGCTGCCCCTGCACGGCTGCACGAGCAGAGAAAGCACCAAAGCCTTTCGCCGTTCCGGGTCTGGGTGGAACGGTAGGGCGAGCGAGCATCTTCTCTCCCACGATCTTTTCTTCTCTTTTCCAAGCCTTTTGACCGCAAGGGACGTCTGCCTTTCCGGGTCGCTCGTGCACAGCACACTAGCAACACATGCTTGTACTACAGTCTACGTGAGAGACCTGCCCAGCAGCCAGCTGCACGCGGCTATGCTAGGAGTACTACCTATGCAAATGTCAGAAGGAACCAGGCGGGGTTACCAGTGAGCGCATGGGCACGGCGTACGGATCGTTTGACCGATGGGCAGGGCGGGCAGTGATGGTGTTCTGCTGCAGCCTGCAATGGCGAGCTAGTCATTTCTGCAAGGTAATTCAGGTTTCAGACCCAACGATCAGGCTATTTTCCCCCCACTTTTGACCTTGAGCGGACGACAGGACCGCTCGGCTCGCCCGTTGCGTCGTGGTCATGGTTTGGACCGACATATTGGGCTGGACCGGGCCTAGCGAAGGGGGCCAGCTTTGCTTGTTCAGATGCCATCGAGTAATGTCGCTATGCGTGCTTTAAACCTGAGCAAACTAGCTAAGGGTTGAGCCCGTGTTGTATAACTTACAGCGGATGTAATACACTTCTTGGCATTTACCTTAGCTAAATCCAGCTTAGTTTGTCCCAACCCAGGCACTGGCCGTCTAGCCGCACTGCCCAACCCTAGTTCGATCAACCGAAGCCCAAGCTAGGCCATACCCAAACCCAAGTCCAAGCCAGACCGAATTTCACCCGACCATCCAAGCCTGATACAAGCTCGAGCTTGGCCCATCTAAAAAATACATGTCCAACAGTTGGATTATATTGTTCATACTCAATCGAATGATTGCAATTAGTTTGAGGATGTGATGCATTGTGAGATTCGCTTGCCCTTCTCGAGGCGTAATCGATGCGTGTCTTATCATTCCGTCTTTCTTACGTTGCTCCAAGTGCTAACGCATCAATCTTACATCCTTGCGGTTTGCAAATAAACGCTTTAAATAGGGAATTACAGGAAGATACCACAACACCTTAGCAGGAGGTCCTTACTTCACCTCGATGTCCTTCCTATCATCGGAGTCATTTTTACACTTGTATCGGGATACTTTGCACATCGGACAAACATGTAAGCTACCATATTCTTTACTGTAGAGGATACAATCATTCAGACATGCATGTATTATTTCTACTTCTATTCCCAATAGACAAAGAATCTTCTTGGCTTGGTAGGTTGTTCTCGGCAACACATTTCCCTTTGGAAGCATGTCCGCTAGGAAATCTAACAATGCTGTAAAACTCTTGTCGGACTAAGCATTGCTTGCCTTCAATTTCAGCAGTTCCAGAACTGACGATAACCTCGTGTATTGCGGTTTGCAACCCAAGAACAAATGTTTCTCCGAGTCCTCCATCAAGTCCTCGAATTTACCAAACTCTCTCTCACTATAGTTCCCTTCTGCATCATGTAGCATCTGATCCAGATTGTCATCCTGCGACCTATCCTCATGATCGAAAGCACAGTCCACAACCGACATATCGTTGTCTCCCTCGACGATGTCATAACTACCTTCTTGTGTAATCTTCTCTTCACTGTGACTGGTCCAACATTTGTACCCCTTTCTAAAACCCCTTCGAATCAAGTGAGCTTCGATCTGCGCAACGTTGCTAAACATCTTTAGATTATCATAATCAATGCATGCACAGTACATATATTCCATTCCGTTCTTCAACATATCCAGCTCGGCCGCTCTTCTAAAAGCAGACATACCATTAATATACTCTTCACTCACACGGTTCTCAACGTACATCCAGCTTCAGTCCATCTACGCTACACATATAACAAATGTGTGTCAAAAATGATTATTAGTGCTACTATAGCAAATCAGACTAGCTATACTTAATTACACATGACATCTATATTAGGTAGGTAGGTAGCTAGCCACGTATTCATGACACAATAATATTAAGCAAAAATATATTGAAATAAACTAGGAGTACTTACCCATTTTAAAATTGAGCAAATTACCATTATCTTTCTAAACCTAGCTAGCTAGATCTAAACAAAAATCTAGCTATCATTTCTTTCAATTACAAGACATATAAGTTATTAGAAGCAACTGAGTACTAACCTTTGATCACTAAGAAGACGTATATAGATCTCTACAAACGATATATTTTCACCAAACTCTCCAAAGCAGGCCGCCTCGCTCCACCAATGCAGCGCAATGAAAACAGAGCTGTGTCGAGACCACGTACGCCTGGTATTTAATAGCGCATATTATCCTAGATGGTTCCAACCACAAACGGTCTGTGATACGAACATTATCACAAACCGTTCGTATTATTAACCGTCTGTGTAAATTATCACAGACGGTTATTCATACCAAGCGTCTGTGATGTCCGCAATATCACAGACGATTTATTATAAGAACCGTCTGTGATGTCCATAATATCAGAGATGTTTTTTATATGAACCGTCTGTGATATTTTCACATACAGTTATTAACACGAATCGTCTGTGATGTCTCAATTATCATAGACGGTTCGTGTTAATAACCGTCTGTGAAAATATCACAGACGGTTGCTAGTATAAATCGTATGTGATAGTTTAAGCACAGATGGTTCCGTATGAACCGTGTGTGATGTAGCCGTCCAGTATAGCCTCTTTTATAGTAGTGGATCTACGCCTCTACGGAGTACAGAGTGGGGGCAGTAATAGAATCGACAAACAAAGGGAGGAAGGCCATGCAATTAGTAGTCTATATTGCTCTAGTGGCCATGCTATAGACGTGTCTAGTACGATCACAATTAGGGCATGTACAATAATATAAGCGGTAGTTATCTGTAATACTCTCCCATGTAATCTACATATATTGAATTGTCTATATAGTTGTTTGTAATGATTTTATACAATTGATGGGTTGTTTGTATAGTTATCTATATAATGATATAGACAATAGAAAGCTGTTTACAAGACTGCATGTTAAATACTAAATAACATCTTTCTCTTTCCTTCTTCTCTCATCACCCAAAATCCTATGAGACATATATTGTGCATGTCTTTATTGTGTGGACCATTAAATTAAATTAACTAAAAAACTATCATATGCTAGGGAAGAAAAATAGCGAACACATGAGTAGGGGTGGAAGCCGAGCCGAAGGCTCGAGCCAAGCTTCATGCAGCTCGGGTGAATAGTAGGCTCACTCGGATCGGCTCGTTTCCAAACGAGCTACGCGAGGGCTTGGCTCGGCTCGAAATGAGGCTCGAGCCGGCTCGCGAGCTTGAACGAGCCAAAATGCTCGCGCATGACAACAATTGACAATGAATTTCACGCAGATTTCACGATTTTGACAAGAGATTTTCACATCAAAATTTGACAACAATTTCACAACAATTTTATAGCGATTCACAAAAAAATTTGACAAACAGATTCAATCACAAAGACATTCACAGCAGAGAATCACAACAGATTCAATCACAGGCTCACAAAGAAATTCACGACTTGTTCGTTACTGCACTTACGATGCCAAACAAGCCAAAAGGCTCATGAGTTTGAACAGCCAAATCGGCTCGTTTGGGCTCAAACAAGCCGATTTGGCTCGAGAAAGCGGACGGCGGAGAGCGCCCAAGATAGATCGGCGGTGGAGGAGAGCGCCGGTGGCGGGGAAGACAGATCGGCGGCGGGGAAGACAGATCGGCGGCGGGAGAGAACTGGGTGGTGGGGAAGACGATCGGCGGCGGGGAGAGCACCGGTGGCATGGGAAGACAGATCGGCGAGGGAGAGCACCGGTGGCATGGGAAGACAAATCGGCGGGGAGAGCACGGTGGCGGGAAGATAGATCGGCGGGGAGAGCACCTGGCGGAAAAAGACAGATCGGCGGCGGGAGAGGCCGGTGGCGGGAAGATAGATCACGGCGGGAGAGCACCGGTGTACAGGAAGACGATCGGCAGCGGGGAGAGTGCGAGGCACGAGGGTGGAGGCAGCAGTAGCACACGCCAGGCAGGTGGGCGGG
>JAYGGG010000779.1:0-13042 GCA_036346245.1 Bonia amplexicaulis | reverse complement strand
GTCGGACCGGATTTTTCAATCCGAATCTCCTATGATTCTTGCATTATTCCACGGATCGATGAGATAATGCGCACAGGTACATTGCTGTATCATTTCATACATCGCATAAACAGTAATATTACAGACCTTGGATTCCAAATTACACCACGTCGGGCGATAGTTTACAAAAGGGGCACTTGGGCCAAATGTCATCATTACATGCAAGCAGCGGAAGAGAGAGAGCAAAAGTAGGACCATAACCTCAGGAAAGCGGCGGGGTAATGTGTGCAGTATATATTACCTAGATGTAGATAATATATGTGCACACAATGCCTTTGGTCTAACTTGTCTAAGTTCGGAAAATACGACGACGACCTAAATCCCATCGATCTTCCCTCATACGTGGCGGGGCATCTTCATATTCATAATGATTACTGCGTCCCTCTCTGCTTTTTGGTAATGCGGTTATGAGCACACTAACCACCGTGCTCGTGGGTCATCACGAGAAATAGATAATAACATCTTTGGGCTTAGGTTTATTTTATTTTGCAGAAATTGCCTTTTCAATACAATACATAGAAATCCCTATGACCTAGCCATTTTTGAAGGACACAAGTTTAATGAAAATAATTGTCTTAATAGTGTATGCAGAACCCATCCACCATTACATGGCCTCTGCACCTTCAGACATCTTCCAAAGATTATAGTTGCCTATCTTACCACTAGGGCGACACCGGGACAATTCCAAACTAGGGCCATTCAACGCCCTACATTTTCCCATTTCACCCACAAATTATTTTTGAAACAGAACTATATCTAGTTAAGTCCCCATGTCTGCCCATGACCGCGGGCACGGCTATTCGAATAGTTTTGACTCTGCGAGTTTGTACACATTCCCCACAAGAGGCGCCAACTCGTTGCCCCACATGATTCCTTAGTCATATGGTTGAGCGGATCATCACAGGTGACTTTTCGAAATATCTAGCCTCTTTCGTCATCTTACCCTATGGGCTTATCCCACTTGCGGTGGGTCCCATACGTTGCACGGATGTTTTCCACAATCACTAACGTGGCGGGCTCCACTTCCCGGCTAGGACAGTGGAAAACTTCACCCTCCCCTTGGTGTCCCTTTAGCCCTTCCCTTGCCCTTGCAGATCCACTCCTATCCACTACCAGTGAGATGAGTCCGGGGGTTTCGATAAATTTACTTAGCCAGGTTGTAATTTACATATTTGTGGTTGTACTGTTTTACACGGGCTAACATGACAAGATTCGGTCCTTAGGGTTATCTGAGTGGTCCTACCACATCCCATACTCTTTGTGCTTCCCCTGCACCACATACCACCCCCCAAATCATCCACCCAAATACTAAGCAAATTTGAGGATTTTTGGGACATAAAATAACAGTTCCAACATTCACCAGTCATTCCCACCATGACGCCCCAAATCATTGTCATATTACATGTGAGATTTTTGGGACAACTAAATGCCCCCGACTAACTAGCAATACTAAGCAGTGCGATATGTTATAACCTTAATTAGAAAAACTACGTTATACAAATTTTGCTATGGCGACAAGGTTCACATATCCCAAGTTGTCTCAACGGGTAATACTAACAAGCATAATAATGGGTGTATATCTAAATTCTATGAAACTGAACATATCTTATCACATAAAATAATAGCATGCACATAGATAATTTAAAGGAAATTAATTTGCATAAACATGGGTTCAACATGATCAAAGTGATAACTCGCCTTGGTCACAAAGTTCTGGGGGTTGGGAGCTGGGGTCTGCTGCTGCTTTACGCTTCTTCTTCTTGTGCCTTATGCGCTAATTTAATCGTGCTGAAAATTTGCATAAAAGAAAAGCAACAAATCAATCCAAATAACACCAGAAATTCAAATGAACTCTAAAATTATGATTTCAGTTCCATTGGATAGATCTTGAATTTAGACAATTTAGAAATTTGTCTCACTAAATTTGGAGTTAAAATGAAGAAGTTATGACATTTCAAAGATCTCGGTTCAATTAAATTCCTAAATTCATAAAGTTCGGCGGTGGGGCCCACACATTTTATTTTATTTTCTTTTTCTTTTCTTGTTTTCTCCTCTGTCTTGTGGCCGGTGGGGTCCATGGTCGGGGGCTCAAACCTAACGCTACTGTTGATAGGTGGGGCCGTAGGTCGTGTCTTGCCGGGTGGTCAGCGACAGTGGGTCCCCTCAGGCGGTGGACCCACTTGTCGGTGCTTTGCTGACAGTGGGACCCATCCGCGATGGCCTCTCGGTCAGCGGCGTGACAGGTGGGGCCCACTTGTCAGCGTGATGAAAATAAGAGAAATGGCTCAACCCGACACGCGGAGCGGGGGCTCGAACTGTGGGGAGCCAAGGGGAGGGGCTGCGGTAACCAAGTGGGCGGGAGGCTTTGCCTACCCTTATCTTGCTAATACCTCTTAAGGTATCGGCGAGGGGGCAGGAGGTGGCCGAGGTCGAAAGTTGGTGGTGGCCGTGGCGGGGTGGCCGGAGAGGGTGGGCGGCAGGTGAAATGCGATCCTGCAGCGAGGGAAGCTCGTGATGGTAGCGGTGGGGCGAGGCACCTGAGGGAGGTGGGTCGGCGATGGCGGCAGCGGTCAAGGGCCTTGTCTGCCGAGAGTCTGGCCGGTGGGAGGTGCTGAGGAGGCTGGGATGGGTTCGTGGTGCTCGGAGGTGGTGTGGGAGGACAGGATTTGGCTCGGGTGGGCCAGTCGGCGGGGAGGCGTCGCCGGCGTTGGGGAAGAAAGTGGAGGCGGCTATTTTGGGATTTCAGGCGATGGCTAAGTAGGAGAGAGGCGGGGTGTAGGAAGGATGGAGGGAGCTCGGGGGCTTTATGGGCACGCGAGGAGGGCGGCATCAGTGCCTCCCAGTGGTCGTGTCGGCGGCGGAGCGAGGGTAGGCGGCGGGGGCCCTCAGGGTGCTCGAGCACTGTGTGGCTCGAGGCATCTTGGCGCGGCGGGGCCGGGCCGGCCGGCCGGCAGAGGGAAGAAAAGAGGCGGCGGCGGTGGCTGGCGGACTCGCGGCGGCAGCCCGTGGTCCGCGGGGGCCCGATGGTCCGAAACGCCCGTCTTGGGCTGGGCAGCGGAGGAAGCGGCGGGCGGGCGCGGCCCGAGGAGGCGAGGAGGGAGGGGAGGAAGAAGAAAGAGCGAGGAGGCGGGTGGGGGCGGGGTGGGTCGCTTGGCAGGTGGGCGCCGAGCTGCCCAATTTTGATTTTTCTTTTACTTTATTTATTTTATTTAATTCATATATAAGCATATATATATATATATTCATTCCAAATTTTAAGATGAGTTTGTCTACACATATTTCTTCATTAAAACCCCTTTTGTTATTTCCATTTTTCATATATAAATATTTATATTTATGTGTATTTATTTCTATTTTATTCCCTCCTCTCATCTCTTTGTCCAAACTTTAACCATATTATTATTCTCCAATGTTTAGGACCAACTATATCCCTTTTGCACTGGATCATCTTTTCAGATTCTCAGTTTAAAATTTTGTTTCTTAGGGTTTACATTTTATCTTTTGGAACCTTAATCAAGATTTAAGAAATGCCTTAAAAATCAAATTCAAACCAAAATATCAGCAATTAATGCAAAAAATTTTATAATTCAAATTTCAACTTTTCAGGATGTTACAAACCTACCCCCCTTAAAAAGAATCTCGACCAGAGATTCACCTAACCGTGAACAACTCGGGTAATCTCTTCTTAGGTCTTAGCATTCCCGGTGGCCTCCTTCTTTGAGTGATGACTCCACCGCACTGCGCAGTGCGAATGGTTTAATTCCTGGTCTTCTTTTCCACAGTGTCCAAATCTTAATTGGACGTTCCTTGTAGGTCAGATCGCTCTCGAGCTCCACTGCCTCCATCGGAGTTTGATCCTCTGGAACTCGAAGACATTTCTTGAGCTGGGACACATGGAAGACGTTGTGTACATCTGCTAGACTTGCAGGTAATTCAAGCTGATAAGCCACTTCAACCTTCTTATCTATGATCGGGAATGGCCCAACATAGCGAGGGGCAAGTTTGCCTTTGACTTTAAATCGTTTGACTCCCCGTAGGGGTGACACCTTTAAATAGACATGATCTCCAACCTCAAAACTTAATGGCCTCCGTCTCTTATCCGCATAACTCTTTTGTCTGGACTGGGCGGCTAATAGTCGATCTCTGATCAAGCGAACCTTTTCTTCTGCCTGCTTTAGAGTATATGGCCCGAATATGTAGCCTTCTCCTACTTCCGACCCGGTGTAAAGGGTTCGACACTTTCTCTGTCTGATGCTTCAAATGGGGACATCGTAGGGTGGCTTGGTAGCTGTTGTTGTGGCGAACTCGCATATGGCGTACATCGGTCCCGATCTTTAGAAATCTAGGGTACAAGCCGAAGCATGTCCTCTAGTATTTGGTTCACTCTTTCATTTGGCCATCCATGCTGGGATGATAGGCGGTCTTGAAATCCAGATGGGTACCGAGGGCCTCGTGTGAGGCTAGCCAATGCGAGGTGAACTGGGAACCTCAATCTGAGACTATCCGTTTTGGCACGCCGTGCAAGCACACGATGCGTGACATATATAGTTCTGCCAGCTTGTCTCCTTTGTAAGTTGTTTTGACGGGGATGAAATGTGCGACCATGGTCAGCCTATCTATCATGACCCAGATGGAGTCGTATCCTGACCTGGTTCGGGGAAGTCCGGTGATGAAGTCCATTCCTACTTCTTCCCACTTCCATTGGGGTACTCACAATGGCTGCAATAGCCCTGCTGGCCTCTGATGCTCTGCCTTCACTCTTTGACATACATCACAGCAGGCTACGTGTTCGGTGATGTCTCTCTTCATACGTGGCCACCAGTACCACTGCTTCATGTCTTGATGCATCTTTGTACTTCCAGGGTGGAGGGAGTATGCTGAGCTATGAGCCTCTCTGAGTATTAGGTCCTTAAGGTCCTTCTAGTGGGGTACAAAGATACGTGTCCCGTACCTCAAAACCCCTTGTTGATCCACATATATCTTAGGTGCCTTTCCGGCTTCCATTGAGCTCTTCAACCTTAAAGTGGTTGGGTCTTCTTGTTGTGCGGCGATAATCCTTTCTTCTATGCTTGGTTGCAATTCCATTGCTGCTAAGGTTCCTTCTTCCACTATTTCCAAATTCAAAGCCATCAATTCTTTGTATAGCTCAGGCTGGTATTCTTGAACCATAAGGTTATTACAATAAGCCTTATGACTGAGAGCATATGCTACCACATTGGCTTTCCCTGGGTGGTAGTGGACACTCAGGTCATAATCTTTGATCAACTCTAACCATCTCTTTTGCCTCAGATTAAGGTGTGACTGGGTGAAGAAATACTTGAGGCTCTTGTGGTCCGTGTATATATCACAATGGTTGCCAATCAGATAATGCCTCTAAATTTTTAAAGCATGTACTACTGAAGCTAATTCTAGGTCATGGGTGGGATAGTTAGCTTCATGGGGGGCGAAGTTGCCTAGATGCATATGCCACAACCTTGCCTCCTTGCATCAGTACGCATCCCAGTCCTTGATGGGAAGCATCACAGTATACTTCAAAATCCTTGCGTACATCACGTAAAACTAGCACCAGGGTGGTAGTCAATCTTTCTTAAGCTCTTGGAAGCTTCCTTCACGTGCTTTGGTCCATTCAAACTTCTTCCTTCTTGAGTAGGCGGGTCAATGGCATGGCTACTCTAGAGAATCCTTCTGAATCTTACATAATATCACGCCAATCCCAGGAAACTTCGCACTTCAGTGACGGAGGAGGGTTGCTTCCATTCTGTCACTGCTGCAATCTTGGCGGGATCAACTGATACTCCTTCTGCGGACACTATATGTCCCAAGAAGCTGATGTCACTTAGCCAGAATTCACACTTGCTATACTTAGCATATAACTGATGTTCTCTTAGCTTCTCTAGCACTAGGCGTAGATGCTCTGCATGCTCGTCTGCCGTCTTGGAGTAGATAAGGATGTCATCAATGAACACTACTACAAACCTATCCAAATACTCCATGAATACCATGTTCATGAGATTCATGAAGTAGGCCGGTGCATTTGTCAGACCGAAAGACATGACCGTAAACTCGCATGCAGTCCATACCTAGTGGTAAAAGCTGTCTTGGGTATATCCTCGACCCTAATTTTCAGTGGTGGTAACCTCTCTCGGATCTATTTTAGAGAAGATGGTGGCTCCACCAAGTTGGTCAAATAGATCATCGATCCTGGGAAGGGGGTATTTATTCTTGATGGTTACTTCATTTAACGGCCGGTAATCCACACACATCCTAGCTGTGCCATCCTTCTTCTTCTGAATAATACCGAGATCCTCGGGCGAGGCGGGTCTAATAAATCCCTTTTCCTGCAGTTCATGGAGTTGGGTCTTTAGCTCTTCCACCGTCATCCTATATGGTCTCTTGGAAATGGGAGCAGCTCCTGGTTTCAAGTTAATGACAAACTCCAGGTCTCGGTCTGGGGGCATGCCGGGTAGGTCTTCGGGAAACACTTCCTGATAATCTTGCACCACCATCATTCCTTCCAGGGGTACATCTTCGCAATAATATATTGCACGGCCCCATCGGTATGGTCGGTCTACTTTTACATCTATGATCATTCCAGGGCACTTGGTCAGCTTCACTGTCCTGGTGGCACAGTCTATAACTCCTCGATATCTGGCTAACCAGTCCATTCCTAATATAATATCCAGGGTCTGTGAGCTTAGTACTATCAAGTCTGCTAGGAAGTCGCACCTCTCCATGGTAACCGTTACCCCTGGACATACTAAGGTAGCGGTAATCATGCCAGCTGGTGACTTAAGTACTACTGGCCTCTTTAGAGGATAAATAGGTAACCCCATCTTATCAGCATACCCCTTGGATATAAATGAATGTGAAGCTCCTGAGTCAAATAAAGTTTATGCTGGTATTGACTTGATAGAGAACGTACCCATAAGGACTCCTGCGACTTCCTCGACTTCTTCCGCCGTGATATGGTTGACTCTACCACGGTTGTGAGTTGGGGTACTCACCTTTAGCTTACAGGTGCGAGGCCCCTTGCTGAGGCAATTGAAGCTTGGCTACGGATAGGCGTTTTGTTTGTGTGGGCACTGGTTTGTGAAATGCCCTTTCTCTCCACAAATATGTGATTAAGGTTGGTCGGGGTTTATCTGGTGTCTTGACTCCGGTGCGTGGAGTTTGGAAAGAACCCCACTTGATCGGGTGCTTGAGTTGGAGCCACAGGTTGATTGGGTCTTGACAATGAGGGGTTGTTGAAGAACTTACGAATAAATCTCCCTTGCGACACCGAGTGGTTAGCTTATGTTCTGGTGGCCTCCAGTTCTTCTTTTCATTTTCTAGAATTAGAGCCTTGTTCACCGTGGTGGAAGCGGTGAAGTCTGCACAATCACCGCACCTTAGCTCCTCATTCATGCCTTCAAGAAATCTATCAATCTTTTCTTCTTCATCGACCACGTCGATCGAGCGTAGCGAGCAAGTGAGTAAATTTTGTGAGGTATTCATTAATGGTCATGCCTCTTTGCTTAAGAGTGCGGAATTGTTCTTCTTCATCCTCATGACTCCCGAGGGACGAAGTTGGCTTTAAAAGCGTTTTAAACTCCGACCAGGTATGACCTCCATGTCATTGTCCGTGGAGGTCTCTTCACAGCCTCTGGCGGCAGGTAGTTCTCTCACCAATTTGCAGCTACTCCACAGGCCGATGGGCTGCAAATATCACTTTGTCTTCCTCTGCGCACTTGGCGGTAGCACTTCCTTCCGTATCCGAAGCCAATCTTCGGCGAGAGGTTCGTCGGAGAGGAAAAAATGAGGGGTCGGGTCCTTTGAAAGTCGGCCGGTCGACTCTAGACTGCTGGTGCAACCTTGTTGCCCGGCAAATATAACTGCAACAATTGGGTTCTGCTGCGCCATGACTTGCGCCATGGTGGGGTTGGTTGGAGGGTGGAAGGTTGGCTTCACGATCGTGGGCACTGCTCACGCCCGGCATGACACGGTGTGGAGTCCACCACCCTTGGTTGAGGATGGCATTTGCACAGGCCTGGTCACCCTTTGGTCGGCCATCTGCGGTCATAGTTTTATGACTTAATACTATTACTAGGCAATTAAAAGAATAAAGAAGGTTGCCTCCACAGAAAATAAAAGCCAACAAGATAAACGACAAAAACAACTTCAAACACAAGGCCGATTTCTTTAAGCATAAACTAAAACATCACATAGCCAGCTTCTAGGCTGGACTTACAATTACAACATAATTAATTAAAGTTCGACGGGATAGCTACTACGATCTGAGCACAGGGACAACATGCTACGATACACCCCTTAGTACTTGCGCTACATCTTGCAAGTACCGCACCATCAATCTACTCCTCCATGTATCCGGTAGCACTGGTGGAGGGGTCAAAGTCGGCGACGAGGCAGGACCTCTGCTGGCGAACTCGGAGGGGTCGGTGTCAGTCTTGCTGCTGCGGTCTGGTACGTGGTGCGACCCTCCCGTGAAAGAGCCGATGTGGCCACGAGGTCGTGCGCTCTTGTGTGAGGTGAGCAGCGTCGGGGCCCGCTGCGCCCAGTGGGCCGGGCGGGAGGTCTTTGGAGGGTAGCAGGAGCTGGGACTGCTGTGGCCGTGCATGTGCCGCAGCTGCCTCTGCCTTGGCTGCCGCCAGGCACACTTCGCCTTCTTGTGAGCTGCCCTCGAAGGGTCGCCATCTCCGTGTCTTTGGGAGGCGAGGTGCGCGAGAGTGGTGATCTCCTCCGGCGGTGTGTGAGCCGAGCCCATAGCGGGTGAGATCAACCTAATGTGTAAGCATCGGGTTGTCCTCGATGGCAGCGGTAGGTCTCGTTGTCTGCGCACCCTCTTGGCGCGACGGAAGTAGAAGAATGGCGTGTCTTGCAGTTGGTCTTGTATCGTCGCAGAGTCGGCAATGGCGAGTGCGGCATCTGGATGGCCGCTACCCGAGTACTCTGGTGTGCTCGGTCCGGAAGATGTGAGGGGGATCTTGTTCGCTCTTGGCGTAGATGAACACCTCAACCACCCGCTCTCCACTCCACCGCCATGGCCTTGCGGCCGCGGTACATGGGCTGGTCCTTATAGCCTGTGGTGCAAAAGCTGCGTGGGAGGCTAGCGAACTCCCGTGGGGAGGCAGTGAGACAGGCGGTCTCGGTTGTCCTCCGTGCATATCCGCCATCTGTAGAAGGAATTACTAGTGTTAGTAACATTTTAAAATATTTAATGAAGATAGAATAGAAACGAGAACTAAGGAAGATAGGAAAAGAAATAATACGCTATATTTTTGGAAACTCTTTTATAAGTTTTGTAAGAGTGTAATCCTACATCTTCCTAACGTCCCTACTAAGGCTTTTACCCTACAATCGTATGCTCGATACCACTCTGTCGGACCGGATTTTCAATCCGAATCTCCTGTGAATGATCCTGCGTCCTGTCTCTGCTTTTGATAATGCGAGTGTGAGCACACTAACCACCGTGCTCGTGAATCATTACACGTATCGCGGTAAATAGTATGCTAGGCTGATCAAGGGGAGGCTTAGGTTTATTTTATTTTGCCAGAAATTGCCTTTTCAATACGGTACTTAGAAATCCCTATGATCTAGCATTTTTGAAGGACACAAGTTTAATGAAAATAATTATCTTAATAGTGTACAGAGCCCATCCACCATTACATGACCTCTGCACTTTACAGCATCTTCCAGCATTATAGTTGCCTATCTTACCACTAGGACGACACCCAGGATAATTCCAAACTAGGGCCTTTCACTGCCCTACATTTTCCCATTTCACCCATAAATTATTTTTGAAACAGAACTATATCTAGTTAAGTCCCCATGTCTGCCCATGACCGCGGGTACGGCTATTCGAATAGTTTTGACTCTGCAGAGTTCGTACACATTCCCCACAAGAGACTGCCAACTCGTTGCTCCACATGATTCCTTAGCCATATGGTTGAGCGAGGCGATCACGGTGACTTTTCAAATATTTAGCCTCTTCGTCATCTCACCCTATGGGCTTATCCCACTTGCGGTGGGTCCCATACGTTGCACGTGATGTTTTCCACAATCACTAACGTGTTGGCTCCACTTCCCGCAGCTAGGGACTAGACACCGGAAAACTTCACCCTCCCCTTGGTGTCCCTTGAGGCCTTCCCTTGCCCTTGCAGATCCACTCCTATCCACTACCAGTGAGATGAGTCCGGGGGTTTCGATAAATTTACTTAGCCAGGTTGTAATTTACAGACTTGTGGTTGTACTGTTTTACACGGGCTAACATGACAAGATTCGGTCCTTAGGGTTATCTGAGTGGTTCTGCCACATCCCATACTCTTTGTGCTTCCCTTGCACCACATACCAGCCCCCAAACCATCCACCCAGATACTAAGCAAATTTGAGGCTTTTGGGAGCATAAAATAACAGTTCCAAATTTTCTCCAGTCATTCCCACCATGACTGCCCAAATTGTTGTCATAATTGCAAGTGAGATATTTTGGGACAGCTAGCGTCCCCGTTTATCTAGCCATACTAAGCAATACGATATATCATAACTCTATTTGTGAAAAACTACATTATGATAGTGAAGGGAAGAGTGCATGTAACCAAGTGGGCGGGGGCTTTACCTACCCTTATGCGCGCTTATACCTCTTAAGGTATGCGCGAGGGGTCAAGGGCAGGTGGCGAGGCAGAAAGTTGGCGGTGGCCGGGCGAGGGGTGGCCCGAGAGGGTGGGCGGCTACCGAAACGCGTTCACGGTGCCGGGGAAGCCGATGACGGCGGGGCGGAGACCGGGGCACCGGAGGTGGACCGGCGACGTAAGGTGGCGACGCACTAGTGAAGGGCTTCGGCCGGCGAGGTACGGCCGGGGGAGGTGCGGGGAGGCCGGGATGGGTTTGTGGTGCTCCGAGATGGTGTGGGAGGAGGGCCTTGGCTCGGGTGGCGTGAGTCGGCGGAGGCGTCACGGAGTTGGGGAGAAAGTGGAGGCCATGGCTATTTTGGGGCTTAAGCGCAATTGCTCGAGGAAATGGTCCCGAGTGTGGGAAAGAGTTTGGCGCTCGGGGTCTTATAGGCACGCGAGGAGGGGCATCGAGCGCCCGCCCGAGCGGTCGTGTCGGCGAGCGGAGTAGGGTAGGCTGGCAGGTTCTCCGAGGGTGCTCGAGCACTGTGTGGCTCGAGGCACCCGGGCGCGGGGGAGATGGGACCCAGCGGCGCAGAGAGGGGAAGAAAAAGTGGGCGTGGCGCCTCGGACAGAGGGGCTGCCGTGCGTTCTGACAGTAGCGGCGCACTGGCTGAGCGGGCGCGCCAGGAGGAGGGGCGCAGAGAGAGGGGAAGGAGGAGGAAGAAGAACAGGAGGCGGGTGGGGTATGGTGGGCGTCTGTGAGGTGGGCCGGTTGGCGGTGGGCGTGATCTGCCCCATCTTTATTTTTTTATTTTATTTTCTTTTATTTTCTCTTCTATTTCTTTATTTCATTTATACTCAAATATATATATTTATATTCCTTATGTGGGTATGGATAATTATATATTCTTTCCACCTACTTTCATGAAGATTTTGTTTGTATAATTTCTAAATTTTATTATATATATATTTATATACAACTAGGTATATTTATGCATATATATTTTGTTTTATTCTCCCTATTATTTTATTGAAATTCCAACATTTGAATCCCCAAATTTTTGGGACCAAACTATATCCTTTTTCACTGGATCATCTTTTCAGATTCTCATTTTAAAATTTTGTTTCCTAGTGTTTTACATTTTATCTTTTGGAACCTTAATCAAGATTTAAGAAACGCCTTAAAATTAATTTCAAATCAAACACAAGGCGAAATAATGCAAAAGTTTTATATTTCTAAATTTAAATTTTCAGGATGTTACAGTTTTCAAGAGATTGTAATTTTTCAGTTGCATTCTATTACCAACCATTTGACCGGTATTGGGATCATGGTTAGACTGGCCAAGAGTGGTTTAACCGGCTTAGGACTGACGGTCAGACTGGTTTTTGGTTGGCGGTCTGACCGACCGAGGTGTCGGTAGTTTGACTGGCTTGGTGGTCACGATCAAACTTCTCCCCTGTTATCGGGGAGGTAAGGAGCGGTCAGACCGGTCTGGGCTTAGCAGTCTGATCGATGTTGTTGGATAGTGTGCAGTGTGTATATTGTGGTTCAAGGTTTGGTCCTAGGGGTTAGAATCCATGGTACGTGCATACATGTTGCATGGTGTATTTATGGAATAATGTGGATTAAGTTGCGAAGAACTTGTGCCTAAAAATAATTTCCTGGTCTACTATTGTGCAGGTGGCTTAGAGGTCAATATCTGGGAGACCGGGAATAACTAGGGTCCAGAACGGTCATATATGTTGTGTGGGATAGTTGAGCTCAAGTAAGGCACAAGATAGATAAGAACCATGAAAGGTGAGTTTAAGTAAAAACCATGATGCATTGGAGATGCATGTTATACTTTGCAGTTGTGCTTCTGGGGATAGAAGCTTTGAAGGTAAATGTTCTCGTTGTCATCAATTTGGGCATATTGATGATTTTATCTTGTGTTGTGCTACATGACGGTTTGCATGTTGTTATTGGTTGTACACCTTCAAAGCTATGTCATAGTGAGACGAACAAGACTGGGACTAAGTTAGGAGAACTTAAATCCAAAGCAAGGATTGAACTACGCTCAGGAGGAGTCAGGTTCTGGTTGATCAGGGAGTCGTCTAAAGATGCAGAGGTTAATGGAGTGGTTACAAACCGGAACAACAAGGAACCGGAGAGGGAGTTACCGGTGGTGGACATGATAGACAATGACAAGGTGGATCGAGACTAAGCTTAGAGAGGAACTGAGATCTAGAATGGTCAGGGGAGCTAGGTGCCGTCATGATGCGAGGAAAGGCATATTGTGCGCCAAGTGATTTAGGTTCGTATATAAGGAGGGAGAGGTGCTGGTTAGGGTTTCCCTTGTGAGTCTCCATATATAAGGAGAGAAAGATGTGGTTTAGTGTAAGCTTTGGGTGAGTTTAGT
>JAYGGG010000942.1:0-19105 GCA_036346245.1 Bonia amplexicaulis | reverse complement strand
TACGCCGCCGCGGCGGTTTTGAGGGATATTTTGAATCGACGGTTGCGTGGCGTTTGCATTGGGCTAGGCAGCTGGGTGCCCACGTGCTAGTGCGTATATGTCGCGATTCCCATTATTGATTCGATAAATCCACGGTTGCTTTGGGTTTAGGCTGTTTAGATGCCCGGCTTTGGTTAATTGTTGTTTGCCATGCAGGAATCATTTATGGTTTCTGGTTAGTGTTCGCTTGAGAAGTGATGAGGTTTTCTTTCTTTTTTTATTTATAAAAAGATGACCAGGAGCTCTAGCATTCACTAAACTACTAAAGAAAGAAGTGATGAGGTTTGAAGGGAAATTACCCCATGCCATGACTCAGATAATAATAAGCCACTGTTTTTCTCCTGAGACAAAGCATCATGCGTGCTTATTTTGAAGTGCTGGTGAAACATTAACTTCCTGATAATTTTGCGTACGGGTTTGTTTCTCATAGCCAATTAAGGAGGCGTGACAAGGAAGATAAGTTACATCCTTACATTTCGCACTTGCTAATGACAATGCTGTTTGACTTACATATTGTTGACAAATGCTGTGTCATTAGGTCGGGAATATACCTACCTTTTGTTACTTTCCCTTCTGTGGTACCTGTTTTGCTCTTGGATGCATCCTCGTTTCTTCGAACAAGTGCTCAAGTGTGAAGGTCAATAAAGTAGATAACATGTTACTGGATAGAAGATCAATCCTAAGTGTGTCAGTTTTAGATTGAGAACATCTTTCAGGAAGCATGCTTAGATAAAATTTTCACGATCTTGAGGAATGCTTTTATACATTAAGTTGTTTAGTTCGGGAATATACCTACCGTTTGTTATTTCCCTTCTGTTGTACATGTTTTGCTCTTGGAGCAAGTGCTTGAGAGTGAAGGTCAATAAGGTAGACAACAAGTTACTGGACAGAAGATCAATCTTAAGTGTGTTAGTTTTAGATTGAGAACATCTTTTACGAAGTACGTTTAGATAAATTTTTCAGGAGCTTGAGGAATGCTTGTATCCATGAAGTTGTTTAGTTACTTTTTGTTCCTTTGTGCCAATGATGCTTTTGAACTTACTTTGCAGGTTCGGATGCTTCATTCTTTAGATCATGCGAATGTCCTGAAATTTTACTCGTGGTAAGTTTCTTAGGGACTCTTAATCTCTTATGGACCTAGTACTTCAGCTTGGATGATCTTGCAGTGTAACAATGACAAGTAGTTTTCTGGTCTTGTTGAGATTATCCTTGTTGTTCACTTAAACATTTGACCATCCTAGTGCAAACCATAAATATGATGTACTTGTCTTCCTAGGTATGAAACCTCAGCACATTTTTGGTTAGTATTGGAGTATTGCGTTGGTGGAGACCTAAAGGGCTTGCTTGAGCAGGTATCTTACTTTATGCATTTGTCTAGTTTGAAAAAGGAAATACAAAGCATGCCATTTACTTGTATACTTTTGTAACTGATTTGGTTAATTAACAAGTGTTTGATGGGTTTTTGTATAAATATTTTTAAGTTAAAGCAAGAACCGGGTGTATGTTTGGGAAGGAAGCTTCGATACATGCACGTGCTATCTAAGATTCAAATCCTTTAAGACCGGGTCATGAAACAACACGCGATCTGATCCTCAAGCTGTCGGTGCATGGTCAACGCACTGCGCCTCATATGGTTGCAAGTCTCTGGCTGACCATGAAGCAAAATATGCGCCAAGATCACTCCGAGTCTATAAATCCTTGGCTACGTTGCGTCGACTACGTTGTGTCGACCAGGCTGATACGGCCACGTTTCGCGACCATGTCTTCGATCACATGGGGTGTCGAGCACAGTCTTCGATCACGTTGTATCGACTACACTGTGTCGACCGGCTGATACGACCACGTTGTGTCACACTGCCAACCGGCTATTACGACCACATTGTATCGACTACACTGTGTCGATCGGCTGTTACGACCACATTGTATCGACTACACTGTGTCGATCGACTGTTACGACCACGTTGTATTGACTACACTGTGTCAACCGGCTGATACGACTACGTTGTGTCACACTATGTCGACTGGTTGTTATGATCACGTTGTATCGACTACACTGTGTTGACCGACCGTTATGACCACGTTGTATTGATTACACCATATTGACCGGTTATTACGACCACGTTGTGTCAACCATTACTTTGACCACAACACCTCCCTCCCGGTCTTTCGACCATGGTGCTATAAGCACATGAGTACTCGACATGCAACTGCCGCCAACCACAAATCTACTTCCAATATGCTTCACACGACCGCATGACTCGACCAATTGCAGGGTGTATGGCCAATTTATGGCAGCCTATGCACTGAGATGGAAGGCAAAGATTGATTCTGGGTGTATCGTCGTCACGATGGAAAGACAATCGCACCGTATCCCCATCTGATGGAAGTAATTCTTGGCAAATCTTTTGATATGGAAAGCATATGCTTGGAACGAAAGTAATCCGTAGTCGATCAAGAGTTTGATCTTGAAATTAATGGCACGGTTGGCACTGCGTGGGAGCCGTGTACGATGCCTATGGCCCTTGCTCATGCCTATAAAAGGAGGATACCGATACACCTAGGGGGTTCGGACGGACATACCCCATACGCACGAAGGGGCGGACGGTCCCTGAACGAGGCGGATAGTCCCTGGACGAAGAGACCCCTTTGCACCCACGAGAGAAGACAGACAGACGGGGAGGCATGCCGATAGAGTGTGGCAATAGCGGGACGGCTATCAACGCCTGCGGTCGCTACTAGTAATGTTGTCGAGGAAGCGCTCAGGTGCTTGTCGTTGGGCGACCTTTGGCCGCAACAACGGGCTGAAAAGATCGCTGTCATTTCATTAGGCTTGAAACATGAAGTCCTTCCACTCTTGCATGTGGCCTGCGCCCTGGCCAAGCTGTGTGGCTGTGATGATCCGTTATATGCCAGGTTTGTCTCGCTTGTACCTTTGATTTGACGATAGCTCCACAAGGCGAGGTAGATGGCGCTGCTCGCAAGTCTTCCTCGTCGCCTAGGACATGTGATGTCGCCAACCGCCACTCTAATCTAATGAGGATGGTCTGTCCTCGTGATCTTGGCGTCCTTGCCGTGTGTCCCTCACTGCATTGAAGTTGTCCCAGTTGCCTACTTAGCTCGGCCACTTACGACTGTCTGATGTACTCAGACGTCCTACGACTGCCGGTGATACTCGGTCATGTACGACCACCTGATGTACTCAGACAGTGTCGACCATCCGTTGTACTTGGGCGTCTTCAATGACTAGCTATTCGTGGTCACCTGTGACCACCTGCTGTATTCGGGCGTCTTCGACCATTCATCATACTTGAACGTCTCCGACCACCCGCCGGGCCCGATCGCCAACGACCACTTTCAACACTGGGCGCCATCGATCGCCACAGATTTAGACGTCACCGACCACCTGTTGGGCCGGGACGCTTCCCACCGCTCTTCAATACTGGTCGCACGACCGCGTATACTCGGCGCGTCGACCGTCTTTCATACTCGGTCATTCGCGACAGCCTTTGGCGCTTGTACGCTTTTGACTGTTTGTCGTAATCAAACATCCCCGAACGACTTTGATACTCGGTCATCTGTGCTTGAGCATCTCTAACCACCTTGGACACTCGAGCGTCTCCATCTGATTCTCAAGCTCAAGTACCTTCGATTGCATACCGCACACGAGTGCCTCTGACAGCTTGTTAGACATGGACACTTCCGTCCGCCTTCAATACACGGCCATTTATGACCGCTTGGTGTACTCGAGCGTTGTTAACGGTTTTTCATACTCAGATGCTTTCGACCAACGACATCTGTTCATGCCCGACACGTGAAAGAGTAGATGACGAAACAGAGAGAGGCGAAGAGCCGAGCTATGACAAGACACCCAAATGAGGTGAGAGAAGGAAAGCAAGGAGAAGTCAGAGAGACCCGAGGTAACAATCCATACAAGCCCAGCTATGGCATCCTATGCTCAAATCGGTAAAAAATATTCTCTCCTCTCTTTTGCATCTAATTAGTCGCATATGATGAACGGTGGTACGATGGCAATGTCAGGCATTCACGACTACTACTAGTAGCGCCACCGATCGTGCTTGGACTCACCGAGATGCGCCCACGCCAGATGTTCGGAATCATCGAGATTGTTGTTCGCTTCCGACTCACCAAGGTTGAGACGCGGTTCAGATGTCTCTGCATCATGGCCTTAGCAAGTCGAGCGTTGACGATCGCTAGCGAGGAATGCGGCGCTGATCGCTTCATGTTCATGCGCTTATCGCTTGCAATGTTCGGGTGTTCTACGATCGCTTGCTGGAGTCGAGTGCTCGATCGCTAACGCCGAACGCCGATTGCTCCTCAAGATGGCGCCCAACCGCTCGTGCCGACCCTGATCGCTCCTCAAGATGGACACATACGATCACGCTAGAGTCAAGCTCTCACCGCTCCAAAGGGGGCATCTTATGTGTCGAACCCAATTTGCGATGATTTGGATGCTGAGGTTTTACGGACCACTCCAAGAATTAATATAGTCATTGCAAAGCAGGAGGCAATAGCTAGGAATAACTGTATTCTTTTCCTTATTGTTCTAGCTGTGTGACTTTGGATTAGCAAGGCTTAAAAGACATCGAGAAGATCGCCTGGAGATGTGAGCTTCCATTTCTTTTCTTAAGTCTTCAGCATTTATTTCCTGTTCAACTCATTTGATGATTTTTCCTGGCTTGAATTCCTGATGGCTTATAGGTGCCACAACCTATGAGGGGAACACCATGCTATATGGCTCCTGAGTTATTTCAAGAGGGGGGTTCACCATATGCTTCTGATTTCTGGGCACTTGGTTGTGTGTTGTACGAATGCTATGCTGGAAGGCCCCCTTTTGTGGGTAGTGAATTTACCCAGTTAGTCAAATCTATACTTTCAGATCCAACGCCACCTTTGCCTGATAACCCGTCAAGGTCCTTTCAAAATGTGATCAATTTTACTCATGAAGGACCCAGCTCAAAGACTACAGTGGTCTGAGCTGTGTGAGCACAACTTTGGAGGCAGTATGCCAATGATTCCATTCCTCCTCAACCTGCCTTTGACAACATGGTTGAACTTCTGACACCCTGTTTAACTGAGAGAAATGGGATAAACCTTCCAGACAGTTGACACCACCCAAGCCCGTGAACACAATGGCTACGGAAGAAGGATGAAAATTCAGCTAAGGTGTTCACGACCCCTGTTAAGAATGTGCAAAGTGGTAAGAAAAATGTCAAAACCTTCCTGTAAGGCTGATGTTTCAAGGGTGTAAATATCCTCAGGATGTCTCGCATAGCTAAGATGAATTTGAGGAAAGGGACAAGGAAAACTACAGGCGTCCTCCCACAGAAACATCTGAAAATGAGACTGAAGTTAAGATAGAAAATAATGACATGGAGCTTGACTTTGGTGAAAACCAAGAAGCGACCACCTGATGATAATGATGGATCGGATAATCCTGGATCCACAGCAGATGAAAAGCTTTTGTCTCAAGCCCGATGGAAATGAAGAGAATCAGGTGGATATGCTTACAGATGAGGGTTCTGTTAAGCTGATACCATTGAAAACTGATCAGATTGTCAGGATCTTGAGGTGGCCGCCACAGATTTGTAGAGGAAGCAAACCAAAGAAACTTAGGTACCCAACTGGTCTGAGCATCTAACTCTGAAACATCTGACAAACTTGATAAACCGTTATGCCCTAGGAAGGTAAAGAGTGGTCACCGTGACCACTGTCAGGCGTCTTCGACCATTCATCATACTTGAACGTCTCCGACCACCCGCCGGGCCCGATCGCCAACGACCACTTTCAACACTCGGGCGCCATCGATCGCCCACAGTACTTAGACGTCACCGACCACCTGTTGGGCCGGGACGCTTCCCACCGCCTTCAATACTCGGTCGCTTACGACCGCTCGCTATACTCGAGCGTCGTCGACCGTCTTTCATACTCGGTCATTCGCGACGACCTTTGGCGCTTATGCGCTTTTGTTTGTCGTAATCAAACATCCCGACGACTTTGATACTCGGTCATACGTGCTGAGCATCTCTAACCACCTTGGACACTCGGCGTCTCCATCGATTCTCAAGCTCAAGTACCTTCGATTGCATACCGCACACGAGTGCCTCGGCGACTTGTTGAACATGGACACTTCGTCGCCTTCAATACACGGCCATTTATGACCGCTTGGTGTACTCGGCGTTGTTAACGGTTTTTCATACTCGGATGCTTTGACCAACGACATCCGTTCATGCCGGACACGTAAACGGAGGGTAGAAGACGCAAGCGAGAGAGGCGGGAAACAAGGCGCGACAAGACACCCAACGGGTAGAGAAGGGAAGCAGGAGAAGTCGAGAGACCCGAGGTAACAATCCATACAAGCCCGCTTATGGCATCCTATGCTCAAATCGTAAAAATATTCTCTCTCTTTTGCATCTAATTAGTCTGCATATGATGAACGGTGGCTACGATGGCAATGTCGCCAAGCGACTACGACTACTACTAGTAGCGCCACCGATCAGGTGCTCTGGGACTCAGAGATGCGCCACGACCCGATGCCTGGAATCATCGAGATTGTTGTTAGCTCGCTCACCAAGGTTGAGCGAAGTTCAGATGCTTCTGACATGGCCTTAGCAACTGCGAGTTTGCGACGATCGCTATGCGAGAATCAGGAGAGCTTTCGATCGCGAATTGTCTCTTGCTTTCGATTGCTTGCAATGTTCGGTTTACGATCACTGTCTAGAGTCGAGTGCCTCGTCGCTTCACGAAGCTATCTTTGATTGCTCCTCAAGATGGCGCCTCAACCGGCGTCGGCCGACGCTCAGATCGCTCCTCGAAGATGGACACATACGATCACTGGCTAGAGTCAAGCCTCACCAGCACTCCCAAGGTGGGCATCTCTTGAACGTTTTCAGCAGCGAGCGACGATAATGCGCTTGTCAGTTGGTGCCTTACTTAACGTTTGACTCTTTGATCGCTTTGTGCAAGTCTAGTGCCTTTGACCGCTCACGGCGGTCGGGCTCTCTCCGCTTGTCAAGTCGAGTGCCTTGACCACTCATTGTACTCACTGGTGTTCGCCTTGATACTCGAGCTCCGACGCTGTTGTACTTGTACTTCTTCGGCTAATGACCTTTGGTCACTATGCTTCAATACTCCAATGAGTACTCCTTACAACCGGTCCCTACGAGTATTCCTCTCGACCAATGTGCTGCAACACTTTTATGAGTACGCCTTACGACCATGATCGGAGGTCGATAGCTCCAGGACTCCAACGAGTACTCCTTTTGACCATCAACATTTTCCGATGGGTTTTGACCATAGTGGCTTTCAACCACAAACATCTTCTGATGGGTTTGACCACGGTGGATTTTGACCATGGACATCTTCCAATGGGTTTTGACCACGGTGGATTTCGACCACGGACATTTTCTGATGGGATTCGACCACGGTGGATTTTGACCATGGACATCTTCCGATGGGTTTCAATCACGGTGGCTTTCGACCTCATACATCTTCTGATGGGTTCGAGCACGATGGATTTCGACCACAGACATCTTCTGATGGGTTTCTTTCGTCAAACAACAAGTTTGTCCAGATCTGCATGCAGATATGTCAGAGAATTAAGTGTCAGTTGAAAAGAATATTGCATGTAAAATTATAGGGGAATGTGGAAGATCTAGTTTGTAGATGTCTTTTAGATAGAAGGACAGGAAACTTTTGTTTTCATTAGCTTCTAGGTAAGTTCCACCTAAAAATTTACAGGGTAGCTTGCGTATTGCTCTCCCAAAGAGGGAAAAAATGGTTTGTACAATATGTTTATTTTTGCTATTTATAGTTGGGGTACGTTGGAAGAAACAATAGTTAAACTGACAAGTTAAAATTGTGAATGATAAATAGCAACAGTACAACAAACTCTGGCTTGACAAAATGATAAACAATCATCCATATGTTTGGCTATCTACGTGTCATTACATTGAAGTACAATCAACCTGAGCTGTATGCTTTTATGATCAAAGTTCTAACCTTTCCCATCCAACGTTTTAACACTTTATGTTAGTACATTAATGTATGATACTTAGTTTCACTTGTGCTTCGCTTGAAAAAGAATGAGCTGCTATAAGATGGTACACTGGAGTGCTGCTATGCATTAGTTCTTGAAAAGGAAGAGCATAGGGTGCTGAAAACCCAATCTGCAGTTCTGCACTCTGCAGAATCTTCAATTCTAAGAAATACTAGATTTATTTGATATCCTGATAATGCTGTATGCTGTTTTATTGTTCTTACTACTGTAATATTATTGTTACTGTTGTGATCAAGCTCTAAGGGCCATCTACTTATATGCTGCTTTTGTTAACAACGCAAAAATTTCCCATGATAAACATCATCTACTAATTTCTGGAAATAGTATTTTTCTGCATGTTGAGCTCCATTATTGTTTTTTTAAGTAGAGTTGATTTAACCTTCACGTGCTCAGAAGATGCACAAGGCTATTGCAGCCTGTTTACTGGTATTTGCATGTCAGCCTAGACAACATGTGTTAAAATAAGTGTGGCAGCTGTGGTCTTGCAAGAATGTTTACTGGTATTTGCATGTCAGCCTAGACAACATGTCTTAATAAGTGCGGTGGCTGTGGTCTTGCAAGAATGTTTACTGGTATTTGCATGTCAGCCTAGACAACATGTCGCCCACATAGTTTTTTTGGTACTTTTGTTGTCAGACTCCGTTGTGCGAGTAGATATGTGGAACTTTCATTATATGTTACATACTTACATTGATTTTTCTGTTTTCCTTGCCTTTATGTATTGTGTCTCATCCTAGGTATATGTTTTCATGCAGGATAAGAAGCTGCCTGAAAATTCTATACATGACCTGGCTTATGATCTTGTCAAAGCTCTTCAGTAAAGTTTCTTTGGTTACCTTGTTTTATTATTTCTGTTGTTTTATGGGTGAAATTTGATTTATCGAAAACATGTTGGGCATTAGGTTCTTGCATTCACAAGGAATTATATATTGTGATCTGAAACCATCAAATGTTTTGCTCGATGAATTTGGATGCATGAAGGTATTTACTGGACCACTCCAAAAGAATTAATATAGTCATTGCAAAGCAGGAGGCAATAGCTAGGAATAACTGTATTCTTTTTCCTTATTGTTCTAGCTGTGTGACTTTGGATTAGCAAGGCGTTTAAAAGACATCGAGAAGACTCGTCCTGGAGATGTGAGCTTCCATTTCCTTTTCTTAAGTCTTACAGCATTTCATTTCCTCGCGTTTTCAACTGCATTTGATGATTTTTCCTGGCTTGAATTCCTGATGGCTTATAGGTGCCACAACCTATGAGGGGAACACCATGCTATATGGCTCCTGAGTTATTTCAAGAGGGAGGGGTTCACTCATATGCTTCTGATTTCTGGGCACTTGGTTGTGTGTTGTACGAATGCTATGCTGGAAGGCCCCCTTTTGTGGGTAGTGAATTTACCCAGTTAGTCAAATCTATACTTTCAGATCCTACGCCACCTTTGCCTGATAACCCGTCAAGGTCCTTTCAAAATGTGATCAATTGCTTACTCATGAAGGACCCAGCTCAAAGACTACAGTGGTCTGAGCTGTGTGAGCACAACTTTTGGAGGAGCAGTATGCCAATGATTCCATTACCTCCTCAACCTGCCTTTGACAACATGGTTGAACTTTCTGCGACACCCTGTTTAACTGAGAGAAATGGGGATAAACCTTCCAGACAGTTGACACCACCCAAGCCCCGTGAACACAATGGCCTACGGAAGAAGGATGAAAATTCAGCTAAGGTGTTCACGACCCCTGTTAAGAATGTGCAAAGTGGTAAGAAAAATAGTGCAAAACCTTCCTGTAAGGCTGATGGTTTCAAGGGTGTAAATATCCTCAGGATGTCTCGCATAGCTAAGATGAATTTGCGAAGGGAAAGGGACAAGGAAAACTACAGGCGTCCTCCCACAGAAACATCTGAAAATGAGACTGAAGTTAAGATAGAAAATAATGACATGGAGCTTGACTTTGGTGAAAACCAAGAAGGCGACGCACCTGATGATAATGATGGATCGGATAATCCTGGATCCACAGCAGATGAAAAGCTTTTGTCTCAAGGCACCGATGGAAATGAAGAGAATCAGGTGGATATGCTTACAGATGAGGGTTCTGTTAAGCCTGATACCATGCTGAAAACTGATCAGAATTGGTCAGAGAATCTTGATGTGGTGGCCACGCCACCTAGCATTTGTATGAGGAAAGCACAACGTGCAAAGATAACTTCAGGTACCGCAACTGGTTCTGAGCCATCTAACATCTCTGAAACATTCTGGCATCCAACAGATCTTGCAGTCAAACCAGTTATGCCCAGTAGGAAAGGAGATAAAACTGCAGAAACGGTTCCTATGCTTCCTTTTGAAGCTCTTCCTGCTGGTGATTATATTAAGTTACCACGGGAACAGATGAATGCACTCAATAGTCAGATACTTCAGAGTTTAAGTGGAACTTTTCAGGTTTCAGAGAAACAGAATATCATCAGATACCTGGAGATGTTAAGCATGAACTCTGATGCTGCAAATATAATCACTAATGGTCCAATCATGTTGCTGCTTATTAAAATGCTTCGACTGTCAAAAACTTCAGTCTTGCGTGTCCAAATTGCTTCACTTATGGGTTTGCTGATACGCTACTCCACTGTCCTTGATGTAGAGCTGGCAGGTTCAGGAATATTTAATGCACTATCAGATGGTTTAAGGGACAAGCATGATAAACTAAGGAGATTCTGTATGGCAACACTAGGAGAATTGCTGTTCTACATTTCTACTCAGTCTGATCAAGATACTAAAGAAATCAAGGCCCAAGAATCTCCTTTGAAGGATAACGTGTCTGCAGCTTCTTGGCAGGTCAAAAACTCAAAATGACTCTGTTATGTCTGCATGTTTATCTGCGTTTTGGTGTTTGATTTACTCACACTTATCTCATATTGCACCATGTAGTTAGAAGACACATTGCATTGGTAAGATATTGGGTGTTAGAGATATCTAATAGCTGATACTGATTCTTTTCTGGAGCATATTTGCTTTGCCCACTGGTTATGTTCTGAAGTAGACATTTCTTAAGAGTATATTAACTACATAACATAAGCACAGTGCACATAACTATACCTCAAGGTTCTAAAAAGTGGTACGCGGTATTCGTTCGGTCACCCACCTAATAACGATTATACAACCTAATCAGCCCGATTATTCTGCCTAACCGGCCATTATGCAGTAACAGATAGGGGCACCCGTTTCTTGTATACGGGCTAGTATACGGCCTAGTAGACCCGTTTTTAAAACACTGCTATGCCTAGATGTAGACTACATGTTTCCATGCATGTTAGTTTTATTATTCATGTGTCTACTGTCTACACACATGTTTAGTGTTCACCAATCCTATAGTATAGTATAGAAAACCTCAAACCAATCCCATATTATGGCTAACACTATCAGCATATGTTGAAATTACATTTATTCATTAATATTTGGTGATCACGTCCATGAATCAGGATGTATCTCTTGGTGAACTCTGCATCTTGACACCTTTGCTCTCACACTGTCAAGGTCCAGCTATACCTCTTCACAAAAATAAGCTGGTTTGATCAACTTAGGACATTATTATTTTTTGACTGATTTTGGTGCATAATTTCATAATCGTTTTCTTTTAATGGCTCCCTTTTAACCTAATTTTCTTTAATGGATGAATTCTTGTATTTGTGGCGTTTGTGTGGTTACAAATGAATGATCTAGACCTTTATTTAAATATCTTAGTTGTGCAGGGTTGTCTTCTATGAAACAATTGGTTTGGCTCAAGCTTTTTAGCTTGTGTAGTTGTATGTGATCATGTAGAGTAGCTATGCATATGAAGAATCCCTTTCCAGCTTTCCTTAGGTTTGCAGCTATGAAATTAAACTAACTACTGTGGTTCCATGATTTAACTTGGCAAGTTGTGCAGGTTCCTAGTGCTGTAATTGCGCTGGTGTCATCTATCTTGCGTAAAGGCGAGGATGATCTAGCCCAGCTTTATGCTTTACGAACAATTGATAACATCTGTAGCCAAGGGGCAGATTGGACATCACGTTTTGCTTCCCAAGATGTAATTGGACATCTGTGCTACATCTACAAAGCAACTGGGAAGCAGGAGAATACAAGGCTTATTGCAGGATCTTGTTTGGGTCGCTTAGCTCGCTTCAGTTCATCATGTATTCATTTGATATTGGAGAAGCTATCGTTCAAGGATATTGCAGGCACACTCATTAAGGGCAATCCACGTGAGCAGCAGATCAGTCTGAATCTTCTGAACTCGGCATTAGTTAACAGTCATATCATATCAAACATGAACCGCTATATTCTGTCATTAACAGAGGAGAAACAATTGGTCCCTGGACTCATTTCTCTGATAGAACAGGGAACCGATGTTCTGCGTGGAAAAACGCTTTTATTTGTTGCTCTTCTTTGCAAGAACAGTCGAAGGTGGCTTCCTCATTTCTTTTGCAGTGCAAAATTACTATCAGCAGTGGATAGATTGGGAAAAGAGAAGGAGGGCTTCATTCATCAATGCACAGAAGCATTTGTGCAGTTGGTTGCTTCTTTGGTCCCAGGTATTCTGGACACTGTGTCCAGTGATATACAGCAGGTCATGGGTGGCAAACGTCATGGACCTGGTACTGCTTTAACTGGACGTGCTCATCCAAAGAGCACAATTCATTTGTTTCCTGTTATCCTCCATCTTCTTGGGAGTGTATCCTTCAATCACAGAGTTGTGACAAGTCATGTATTGCTTCAGTTGGCAAATCTTATGAAGATTTTGGAAACACCATTTCAGGTATGTTCTATAAACTATCTGGACACACCCTGATGAGAAATTATGGAGAGTACGTCCATTATATAACTGCACTGTAATGTATAAAATAAACTCATCCTAGTCTTGATGCTGTCTTGCCTTAGCAGTCTTTGCATTGTGCAATGTATTTGCTAAACAAATCTTGGCCCTGAGTGATTATTTATGTATATATTTTTGTACTTCCAGGTTCGGGATGATTTCCAAATGACATTATTGCGAGTTCTTGAGGCAGCTACGGAGGAGCCTTCTGTTATACTTCACGAAC
This sequence comes from Bonia amplexicaulis, assembly GCA_036346245.1. NCBI lineage: Eukaryota > Viridiplantae > Streptophyta > Magnoliopsida > Poales > Poaceae > Bonia > Bonia amplexicaulis. The sequence goes on along the minus strand of JAYGGG010000942.1, from coordinate 5,924 downwards.
ACAAAATATTCACAAGCCGAATCCTTCCAAGCTTATCTGTCTTATACAAGGGCAATAAAGACGGTGATGCCAGATTCCTGTGTTTGAAGATACTGTCTGATGTGATGATTGTGATCTTCAGTGATTCTTCATTGACTGCTGATGAACAAACGATAGCTGACTTGAAAACAATCTCTCAGAAGTATTTTCTTCCGATGTATCCTTCCTTTGCAGAAGATGAAGATCCAATACCTATATATGCACAAAAGCTTCTAGTAATGCTGATGGAACATGATTGTGTTAAAGTTTCTGATATTCTGAATGAAGCAACAGTATCCCAGTGCTTTGAATTTTTGCTAGGAGATCTGTCAAATGCAAATGTAAGCAGTGTCAAGCTTTGTTTTGCTCTGGCGTCTGCTCCCGACATGGACACCAATGTTCTTTCTCAGCTTCAAGTTGTCAGAAGATTAGGGAATCTACTTGAGTTTGTGACTGCAAAAGATATGGATGATTTTCTTGAACCAACCTTGGAACTCTGCAGAGCTTTCATTATCCTCGGCATCGGCAGCAACAGAAGTGTTGCCCTTTCCAAAGAACCTGCCCTCCTTGCTGACAGTGCCTTCAGCATGAGCATTGCTGTGGACCAACAATCTTGCATCATGGATATATGCGACTTTGGTGGCAACATGGGTATTTTCCTTGAGCTAGTTGGAAATTCGGATCCACAGATAAGCGATTTGGCATCAGATTGCGTAGTATTGTTACTCAAGGCAGCACCTCGAGAGGCTACAATGGGCTTGTTGACTAATCTTCAGAAACTGAGTGCTGTTCTGGATTTGTTGAAGCATGGCACCTGCCTAAGGCTGACCCGCTTACTGTATGGCCTAGCCTTCTCTTGCAGACAGTACCTAGCTCAAGGAATGATTTTGTCAATATCATTACCAGCTTTAATGCGAGTAGAAGCGCTTGTATCAGCATTCAAGGGTTCACATGATAGCTGTCTTGCTGACGCTGCTTCATATCTGGGCTGAACTGCAGCGCTTACCTCGCTGTGGTTGAGCAGGAACGTGGTCAGAGGCAGGTTTGCTGTCATTGTACAAGTGATCTTAATAGGAGAGGGCCTTGGCCTTGCATTCCTTCACTACTCTTGCACCAGGTACTGGTGTATGAGCATGGCCTCATCATCAGTGGCCATGGTGTTGACCACAATTGCTACTCTTTGCCACGAAGTGCCGCTCGGTACCATCGATGTGCAGGATGCTGCTATGTAATCATTTATGTGCGACGACGTAGAGCTGTGTATTTTACTATTTTTGGCCAAATTTGGAAGGCAGCTGAAGGCCAACACCCTCTCTGTATTTCCCTTGCCAATTTTGGTTGGCACCTAAGTTTTAGGTTTCATGTAATTCCGTAGTACTCCACAATCATGTATACACAATACACTAGTCTTATCATCTTTTAGTTGGCAAGCAGTGGGTGGAAATTCTATTTTCGAGACTTTTGTAACCCGTAAAACAAGCGGACTCTCACTCTTTTGGATCCGTTTCATGCTCACTTTGAAGTTTCGAATTAGACGGTATGTTCCGATTTCGGTTGTGTATTGCATTTTTCCTGCGTGCAGCCACATTGTTTTTACAACAATCTTTAGTCTTAAGTTCTTCTATGCATTCATTTTCACTGGCACGAGAAAGCAGCAGCGATCAATAAGGTAAGACAAGGACTTCGTTTCCATGTGTGTGGTGGAGCAGGTGCAGACGACGACTTTGACCATATCCTTCTCGTCTTTATTATTTTCGCAAGATGGGGAAAGGGCAATTAATCTCTTCGTCTCATAAGATAATTTTGATTCTGTATAGGGTTTCTTCATGCACTGTATGCGTATCACACCTAACAGAGAGAGACGGATGCTGGTAAATTGTTTGCTTGTACTATTTTATTCAGAAACCGGGCCTTGAGAACGACTTGTCCAATGTCTTTGTAAATGAACGACTTGACCACGACTCTGCAGTCTGCGCTAATTGTAACTTGGGGAAAACTTCGTCCACAAATTGACTTGTAATCCAAACCGTGTATTTGTGTGCTTGTTCTTGGATCGACAAGGAATTATGAGTCAGAAATCACATACACAAGTTGAATTCTCAAATTTAGGCTCAGTTCACACTTGCTGTCAGTTTATAATTCTGCTTTTGACTGATCAGTCTTCACCAGATTCTTTTTGTATGAAGCTTCCAACTTTAGTTTTTTTTAAAAAAAATTAAGCTTCCAACTTACATTTACACTTACTGGTGTTGAATCATCGCGTGCCTATTCACGTGTACTTGGGCTAACTAGTGCGAAGCGCAGTACATGTTTGTGCAAACATGCTTGCTTTGTGTCACAGATTTATAATAACCTTGATGATGCCATGGTGTGACGTAAGGACGATTCGTTAGACTTCTTGAAGGTTGAAGCCGTCGTTGCAACTTGCATCTGCTGACGTAAGGACGATTCGTTAGATTTCTTGAAGGTTGAAGCCGACGTTGCAACTTGCATCTGCTGTAGTAACTGTAACGCCTCCGTTTTTATGAATAGAAGCCGACGTTGCAACTTGCATCTGCTGTAGTAACTGTAACGCCTCCGTTTTTATGAATAGGAGCGTCGTTCTCTTCCGTAAAAGCCTAGAAGTTTAGTTACAGACAGAAAAAATATCATACATACTTACAAACATTTTAAAAGTTAGCTTGATTAAAATAAGACATAACGGTCAACTTCAACAGCTTTAAGAGCGTCAAAGCCCAAAATTTACTTATAGTTAGAAGATCCAAAGAAAATTTCTACAGAAACACTTAAGTGCGGTCGTAACCCTAACGTGAAATCTTGTAACATTCCTTTTTTTTCTTCTGATATCTGTATTGGTGGAAAATAAAGTAAGACTGAGTACAACCAACCATACTCAACAAGTTACATATGGAAACACTATTTAATTACATGCCAGGATTTGTAAGAGATGAGGACATATGTGTTTTAACATTTTAGGTGGATGCAGTTTTATTTGTAAACATTTAAACACAAAAGAATAATAACTTCTTAAGGAATTGGGGTTTCAAAACTTGATTACCAGACTTCAACATTTCCAAATCTACTTATGCTTTGCTATTGGAATCACCCATTAAATATAACTTCATTTATCGGAAGCACGACGTATTTGAATACCATTTATAATTGACTCTGCAGAGTTGCCCAACTTTACCCATAAGATTCCTTAACCCATATGACTGAGTTAAGAAAACAAGATTGTTTCATTGCTCACATTTTTATATAGGCTCTATCCAGTAGGTGCTGTTTCCTAACAAACTCAAGCGGCCTGTGGCCTCGTCCAATTTGAAGCGAATCTATCGTTGTTAAGTATGGTTATCCCTCTCCATACCAACTCTCCTTTTCAGTATGGTTAACCCCCTCTCATACTAACTCTTCTTTTCAGTATGGTTAACCCCCTCCCATACCAACTCTTCTCTTCTTTTCTTTTCTTTTCTTTTCTTTTGTTGTTGAGATTCAATCGATTTGAGCAGCTATTAAATCAGGTTTGATAAGTCAAAGCTTACGGTTGAGCGATCACTATGTTCTTTATTTAGCATAAGGTTCTAGTACTTATTTTTCATCAACAAGATAACTATCCATAGATCAATAACTCAGTGCATTGTGGCATTGTTACACTAGTGTAGAGCAATTGAATTTCCTAAACTACCATACTATATTTTATGGTAATTTATTATTACTAAGACTTGTCAAGGTGAATATGACTATCAAATAAAACTAGGCTACTTCATGCAGTAGGACATAACTAAATATCATGTAATTCTAAATATTTATTGTACAAGAAATAATAATGCGTAAATAAAATAATAAAAATAATGATAAATACATAATTAAAGGAATTTATGTTCAATATGATAAAAAAATATGTGACTTGTCTCTTTATCCATAGGACACTGACTTCTTTAATTGCTCCTGTAGATCTTCTGATGACCGGCTTGTTGGGTCTGTATACTAGCGCGGAAAACGAATATAAATAAGTTTCTACTTTGCAGAATGCAAGCTGGAACAAAAGACAAATAAATAATAAAAAAAGACAAAAATAAAATAGGTTTAGGTGATTAGGGCTTAGGTGGTGTGTGATTTGGCTGATCTAAGTTGGAATTGGGTTAGATGGGTCCAAGACGGTCGGAACAACTATATATATGTTTTTAGGTTTTCGATGAATAGCAATTGGTCTAGATAGTATTGGGTCTGAGTTTGAAATAATATCTGGGTTGGCTAGAGTTTCATCGGAGTGTATTTGGGCTAAATAGAGTTTGAGAATGGACTTTATGGCTCAAAAGGGTCACAACAAGTATATTGGTTTCGACGAACAATGAAGGCTTTGGATCGTATTGAATTTAGGATTTGATATGGTGTTTAGGTGGGCTAGAGTTTTATCGGTATCTAATATAGGAAAACGGAGTTGAGAATAGGATAGAGGGGCTTGAAATGGACGAAATGGATATATTTTGCATTTTTGGGAATGGATGAACAGTAACGGGTACCTACTATTCATCGTGGTTTTTTACTATTCATGCCGGGTCTGCCATTATGCATGGCGGGTAGGGTTGCTACAGTGAAAATTGAAATGAATAGTAATGAACAGTGTTCGCCCCAGTCTGACATTGTTCATCTTCTTCCTATGGTGCTACAGTGAGCCGAAAACAGGGGAAAGAAGAGCAAGCAATTCTCGAGCTGTGGTGCTTTGCAAAGGATACTGAGGATATGAATGGACTCCTGGGGATGAGGGGGTTCCATTTTAGGGCTCGGTAGCGGTCGGTGGGCTACAGTTGGTCGACGGCGAGGAGGTTTCTTCTTGGGATGTTTAAATGGCATATAGGGTATAGCTAGGCTATTAGGACAATATCATTAGCGTTTGGGCATCACTGAGAGTAGGGGAGGCTTAAAGAAGTGATAGCTTGGGTCGGGGATCACTGGGCTGGGCTATCCACGATAGGGCTTCATGGCTAAGCAGCGGCGCTAGCCACCAGTGAACTAGAGGGCTTGGGATTCTAAGGCAATGCTTCAGGGATGCTATTAGGAGCATGAATAAGCTACGGGCAGAAGCAACCGAATAGAAAGAATCATGATTTTGGCTTACTTCGGGTGTCTCCGGCATCGATGGCGAATACGACGGCCGACGAGGGGATTGGGGTGTACCTAGGGCTACCTGGTCATCGTTGCAACTCAATGGAGGGCTCGGGAATTTTATAGAAGGGCTATGGCGGTTTGGAGCAGTGGCCTTACCATTCGGCCGATCGGCACGTGGCTGAGGGAAGGGTGTGAGAAGGCTCGGCGAGGTTCGGTAGAGGCAGCAAGGAGGTCGGCACTGGACATGGCACCTCGGGATTGGCAATATCTTAGGTGATAGGCTACGAGAGTCAAGAATTGCAGCTTGGGGAAGGTCGACCGAGACAGGAATGGGAGGCGGCCAAGTCTGGCCCGGGAGCTCCAGCTCAAGGTCAAGGCAGGGTTGAATGGGGTGTCAGGGGCTCGGAGAATGAGGGTACGACTATTGATGAGGTAGCAGAGGTGTGGCAGTGGTAGGCGAAGTCGTGGCGACAGCGTATGAACGGCGGCCAGGTGGGAGGCGATATTTTCAGACCGTGAACAGTGCTGTCCCACCGTGCTGCAAACAAATGGATAGAGAGGATGCTGCGGCTAGAGATTGGGGACTTGAACGATGGAGAAAGGTATTGAACTGGGCCGGGAATCAAATCAAAATGAATTTCAAAGAAATTCAAATTATTTTTAAAATCTGGTTTGTTCCAGTAACCCTACCCCAACTTGACTATAACAATGATGTGTCCTTCTCACTCTCAAAAAGAGAGCATATTTTTCCAAAAGAGAGAGACAGCATGACTGACCAATCGTCCTCATCCATGAGG